>WNWK01024578.1:0-29547 GCA_009830355.1 Cherax destructor
GGAAGGGGCCCCGGGGTAGTGGGTTCATGGATTGGGTCAGCCATGGTTAGGTTACTTCTTTCTTTTTATTTTTAAGAAAAAAAAGAAGAAGAAAGAAAAATAAATAAAAAAAAGAATAAAAAGGGGAACGTGGAGGAATAGGTCCTAGGAGGAATGAAAGGGAGCGCAAATCCCCTCCGTGCCCAAGAGGACCTCAACACCGCAAGTAGTGCAGATGCTGCATGGAACCCGTGCCATACCCTACCCTTCACGCCAGTAAACCAGCAATCCGGGATAGCAACCTCACATCCACCGAGCCATCTCGGCGGACAAAAGAGAGGCGGCCGGATATCCGCCACAAGCATACCGCCTTCGGCCACCACCCCGGAATCCGAAAGGTGGCCTCCAGAGATACACCCGTCGCCCGAAAGATACCCAAAGCCACCCCGGGTGACCGGAGAGGATCGGGACATCCCCAGGCGATCCAGATTCCACGGCAAACTACACCACCGCCAAGGACCTCAACGGAATGGGATGGACTACGATACCCTTCCCCCTACCTAGGAACTAGAATGCCTGAGGAGAGAAGCTCCCAGGGTAAAACTGGAAGGAAATAAGGGAGGGATGAGGAGGAGGAGGAGAAAAGGGGAAAAAGGGGAGGATGGGGGAGATGGGAAAAGGGAGGGGGATTGGGGGTAATTAGGTTCGGTCTGAGGAAGAAGACCAAAAGGTCCAATTCCTCAGACCGATAGCCTCTTTACCACGTCAAGGAGCCCCCCTTAAAGAGGAGTCCCTGAGAAACGTACACCATTCGAAGGAAACATGTAAACACATGGATAAAACAAGTAACGTAAAGGTATGTAAAAAAAGAATATAGTCACTTTTATAAACTTTTACCCATAACTTTGATTGAAGTCTTCCCCGACCCAGTACTTTGACAGTCTTTCAGAGCTAGTTTGATCGTGAGAGCAGAAGATATATAGTTTTACCACAGAATTTACGTCTTTTATGTGACGTACCTTGTCCACTCTGCATACTGTCGAGTACTTAACGTACTCAAGGTGGCGATATCGGTAAGCCGTAAGCCAGGTTCTACTTAGCTCGCAATATGCTCTTCACTGCTGTAACATTTTACTTACCACATGTGCAACATCTGGGTATCTTTACTGTAGACGTTTCGCCATCCAGTGGCTTTATCAATACAGATTCTAGGACATAACTTGAAGACTATATACAAAAGATGAGGTAATCATCCCCCTCAGCCTAGGAGTTGGTGTGAAGAGCACCGTTGTTGAAGAGAATATCTAAAACAACGGTGCTCTTCACAACTCCTAGGCTGAGATGATTACCTCATCTTTTATATAGTCTTCAAGTTATGTCTAGAATCTGTATTGATAAAGCCACTGGATGGCGAAACGTCTATAATAAAGATACCCAGATGTTGCACATGTGTCTAAGTTTCATCTTGTCGCTATTGTATACCATTGATGTACAACATTTTACCAGTTTCTTACGCCACTATATATCCACTGTTAGCCGTAATAAAAAACGGCTTTTATAATTCATGAAGAATACAAGTCACAATGGCGTGTGTGAAACAATTTACAACTCATGAGTTATGGCATCATCCAGGACACACTGAAATGTTATCCAATTTTCATTTCCAATTGGTCCACAATTCATGTTGCTTCAAGAAATGACTTCGCCTGTGAACCATGCATACGCAAATTATTCTCGACGTCAAAGTTGTCCAATCCGCTCCGTTCCTACCGAAGAACAGAGGAATAACAAAATTTCACAATTAAAACATTCTGGTACTCAAAGTCTGGGATGACGACCTCAGCGTTTCCATTGTTTTATCTCCCGCGAAAACTCTCAGTGGAATCTGGTGCCTTTTGACCCCATACATATCTAGATTTAAGGATTTTGACTATTCTAGACAGGAATGGAAAAGCAAGAGATATTAACTGCTGCAGGAAAGGAATAAAATAATAGCGTCTGTTACGCTCTATAAGGAATCAATTTTCAAAATTCAGAGCTAGCTTCGTGTTGGATGTCAAGTGATTTAAAACATTCCAGCTAACTTTAAAATAACAAAATAAATGTACTTTAGGATGATCCACGTTATCAAGCCACATTTGACTGATCTACTAAAAGGTATTTACTGTAAATTTCAAAGGTAACATTCCAAATCTTCATCCAGGAAATCTATCCGCCCACAGACAAGATTCCAAACTTAATTTTCACTCACGTTAACCGAGTCTCCTCGCCAACAACACTTACCATGATAACAGCAACAACAATAAATGAAGTGCAATGAAACGTTCAACACAACACACACACACAATGTCCAGCATACATGAACAAGGGACACATACAATTTCCCTTCCCCTCCCACATACACACTTTAGAGAGAAGTGGTTTCATGACTGTAAGACAAATTTTGTCTTACAATCCTAATAATGTTCTATGAGGAAGTAAGACAAGTGAAACAGGAGAGGGATGGGTGGACTGCATATACTTGGACTGAAAGAAAACATCTGATACTGTACCTCAGAAGAAATTAGAGAAGATAAAAATAACAGGGGATGAACTACTGTGACTCGAATAGTCTGAGAAGAGATGTCAGAATGAGAAAATGTAATAAGTGGGGTTCCTTAAGCATAACTCACGAAATGGTAACGACACAATTGCAAACAAACCACGGTAAGGGTGGGGATTGAACTCGCGGCGAGTTAGTCGTAAAACTCCAGGCCAGCGCGTAAGCTAGTATTATTTCCAGTATTTGTGACTGACATATGGGAACATACGGCATAAAAACCAATGAAGACAGGCAAAGACTAGAAACAGATCTGGATATATTTCAGGAGTGGCTATAGGAATTCAACCCTTTCAAATACAAGGTTATGAATATTGGGTAATGGGTAAGAAGACCGGAAACTGAGTATAGACTTTGGGACCCAGGCTGAAAACTTCACTCCATGGAAAAAAATCTAGGGGTGAGCATGTCGTAAAGGATATCATCAAATGAATAACATCTGCAGTGATTGTTCGTCTGCAAATCTAAGATTAGATTTCAAGGATCTCATATGACATATGTTAGGCCTATCTTGAAGTATGCAGCACCAGCACTTGCTAAGAAACTGGAGACAGTGCAGAGATGTGCAACAAAACTAGTTGAATATTAAAATGGTATACAATACTGACAGTTTGGTAAGACACATGTACAACAGTTAGGTAATCGCATTCCGAAACGTTTCGGAATAAAGATACCTAACTGTTGCACATGTGTCTTATCAACAAAACTAGTTCCAGAGCTCAGGGAAATGAGCTAAAAGAAGAAATTAAAGGAAATGAACCTGACGACTTTTGAGGATAGAAAAACCAGAAGAGGCATGATAAAGACATACAAAATTCTCAGAGGATTGGATAGGGTAAACAGGGATAGACTGTTAAAGAGGCGGGGAATGGACACAGAGGGAAAACTTGAAGGTTAAAGACAAACGAGTCACAGGGATGTCAAAAAATAAAATATTTCTTCAGCCTCAGGGTCGTCAGGATATGGAATTACCCTGGAAGAAGCAGTGGAGGCAGACCTGGAATTAAATCTGACAAGCGACACGTTAATAGGCAGGGCCAGGAGCAGAGAGACTACCCTCTGCAACCACAAGTACGCCAGCACAAATACGTGAATACACGCAAATTCCCTCCCAGACGAATACACAAAATATAAAAACAGACGGGAGTAATTTGGAAGGCACTTTGGCGGATAAAAGTTGACTTTAGTAACAGATGGCAGTAACATATTTGTCAATGGAGAAAAGTAAGTAGTAGAGTACTACAAGGTTCAGTTTGTGGACCAATACTTTTCTTGATACATGTAAGTAAACATCCAGGTGAAACAGACTCGTATGTCAATGTTTGCAGATGACGCAAAACTAATGAGAAAAATAAAGGAAGACTAAAAACCTACAGGAATAATTTAAGCTACAGAAATGGTCTAACAAGTGGCAGAATCGTTCAACAAGCCAGATAAAGAGTATCACCTAAGATGGCAGTAACTCAGAATCGGAAGAAGAAAGTAGGGGTGGGCATCACACCAAACCTCTAGCATGAAACACACAAAGAGAGCACGTTGGAATCACAAAGAGGAATTCAGTTACGTGTACACACGCGGAGTCTGCGGCGCCAGCATGTAGCCTCACCTCATTAAGAACAGGTTACTGGAGATCAAAGAATCAGAGAAGACAACTATATGTTATATGAATAATCAGAGAAACAAAACTGATAGAGATATTATTTGAGATGTGGAGAAACAGGGCGAGACGACAAAGATGAAGGAAAATAAAGTGAGCGAAAGGGACAACTTATTTCTGTAGTCAGAAGGTAGTAAACAAATTAAATATGTTAGGAAGAGATGCACAGAGGCCAACTCATTACAGGAATTAAGCCACGCCAGATAATCAACTTGCAAAGACGAGACCCAAGAACTAGAGCTCTGCCCTGGCAGATACAACTGAGTTATACTGGGTAAGTACATACATACGCACACATGAAACACTCAAAACGATTTCCCCTGGCACTCGCATGTACACAGGCACGCTGAATGATACGATATTCTTACCTTGCGTCAACAGTAAGACAAAGCGTGGTGCTGACAGCTGGTAGCGAGATGTATGTGTGTGTGTAGCAGCGAGCCGTTCACAAGACAAATGTGCTAACTGCTGTTGCTGCTGCTACTGCTGGTGTTGTTGCTGCTGCTGCTGTTGCTGCTGCTGCTGTTGCTGCTGCTGTTGTTGTTGTTGTTGTTGTTGTTGTTGTGTGCACCAGTACCCGACACACACGACTGTTTTATTTTGGCAGCTTCCTGGTTTTATAAGTCAAAACTTCCTCCAGGAAACAGTTGTTCCCAACTTTTGTAATGTATCAGGAAGTTCGCATTTACAAATTTTTCTCTAAACGAGGCGTTATAAAATAATTACAGACTAATGAAGGTAAGAACATCGCGTGGTGACTTTAAAGACGAACTACTAGTATTTAAAGTGTCACTCTGTAGACAAGTTTCTGTGTTTTTAAAAGTTACTTCTCAAAGTTGACCACAGACTGTGTCAGTCTGATAGTTACCAGTTTATGAAGTGTAAACAACCCTAAGTGTTGTTTTCTTGTCTGACTTCAGAAGTAATAATTTAGGAATTAGCGTCGAAGATCACGTATATATTAGTGATAATTTTCCCATTCTTGTATTAAAGAAACAGGGTAAATTAGTAAATTGAATAAAATAATTTAAACTATAAAAATGCTAAGTAATAATTTCTTAAATAAATAGGGGGGGGGGAGTGATAATTTTGAATGTTGTAATTAATAAGAATTTAGGAATCTAATTAATATATTGTCTGTCAGTGTTCACATCACAACACATGACAAGCACAGTGCCAGTGTGGCAGATACTCAGCAGTAACTAACTACTGCGCTAGTCAACATTATTTACGCATAAATAAGTTTAAGATTTTTGTGCATAAACACTGTTCTTCAATCTACCACAGAAAGTTTTCGAATAATACAACAGCTAGGGTAGTATTATATTGCTCATCCACCTGGATAAGAATATCCATTAAGTTTAACTGTGGTGTCGTGGCTGGTGCAGTGAGCCCGAGTGAGCGAGTGAGAAAGGTGGAGCTAGTAGCAGTTCACACGACCGTCCACCAGCGGTGCTCAACACCGACTGACTCACTCTACGTCTGCCACCCACCACACTCCACCACTGCTGCCGCCGCCGCCGCTGCCTCGCTCACTATCACCACCACCACGCATCATGCCCTTATCGCTTCCCCAATGCCCTCACTACCACTCCTCATGCACTCATCACCACCCCTTATGCACCCATCACCACCCCTTATGCACCCATCACCACCCCTTATGCACCCATCACCACCCCTTATGCACCCATCACCACCCCTTATGCACCCATCACCACCCCTTATGCACCCATCACCACCCCTTATGCACTCCCAATGCTCTCATCACCACCGAATGTACATTTCTCAAAATTATTAAAGGAATGGGAAAAAAAATAAATCCTGATTTTCATACCATAATTCGTGAATGCCTCAACCGATGGGCTTTAAGCATTCAACTCAAAAATGGAACTTCTGAGCGGCACTTTAGTGCTGGGGTATTTTATAAAGCTAGTCATTGTGCGATAATTACACAATACCTATTCTGATTGGCTTTATACTTTCAAAGCCAGTGTATCTTCCTTAAAGGGAAGATCGAATAAATTTTATGGTGCAGTTTTCATTGTTATTTTTATTAAAGAAATTGGGATATCAGTCTCCATGTGATAACTTGTGAATGTCTCTTGTTGAACTTGAAGGATTCACCGGTACATGTCCCGGCCCGGGTCTTTCCAAGATGGTGACCTGGCTACTTCTTGTTACTGGCTTCAATTATTCAATGCTGACATTGAACTGTATCAGAATTTCCCGCTGCAGTGTTAATTCCTTCCTTATTATGCACTGAGGTAGAGGGAGCTGAGCTTTACACACACAACCCGCACATATAAAAAAAGAGAGGAGCTTACGACGACGTTTCGGTCCGACTTGGACCATTTACAAAGTCACACTAACAAAAAGGACAGGTAGAAGGGGTATTTATAGGCAGGCAGACAGGGGAGGGCACAAGAAAGTGGTGGAGGGGTAATAATGGAGCTGAGCTTGTGGGATGCATGGATACCTTTTTCGGATCACTAAAAGACCGACACATATCTATCTAATTATTAATAAGCCTGGTGGGAGTTATGCCTCGCTATAATGTACAATAGGTCACAGTTGACTCATGTACCATAGTAACCACTGAACTAGTCTTAGAGACTACTGTTTACCCTTATAAATGAGCCAATAGGAATACCATTCGCCCGATCCCTCGACCGCTAACAACGATGTGGAGAAATTTTCTCCAGGAGGGGAGGGGGTATCAGCCCCTTTCAGCCCTGAGGGACGACCCTCTCAGAAAGGGAAGTGGCGTCTTGTTTGCTTCCGCATCAAGTAATTAAAAGCATATGACCAGCATGTATCTTCCTTGTAAGATACGTCACGGCTGACCGGTGTTGCAATGAGTGTGAATCAATGAGAGAAAATCGATCTCTTACGGCAGCAGGAAAATAAGGAAACCCTGCACCCACTTTATTAACATGTTAAAGATAGCGTACATAGTCGTCTATACCCAAACAATAAGAAATCAAGCATTCTGCACTGTTTCTTGTTGAAAATTTGGCAAAGAGGGGAAAACCACTGGTGCCAGCGAATCCTTTATATGAGGAGACGCCCAGGGCACGCCAGGGCGGCGAGGGGCGTCATAGATCAGACTGCAATAAACCACGGGACGAGACGCGTGTTGCGATTGAGTTGACCTTAACAAAGGAACTAACAGTGCGTCCTCAACCTGGTAGACAATCTTAATATACGTTACATGTGGTAGAATATTGTGAAAGACAAATCTTGATGAACGTAGTGTACCAGTGCGAGTGTTGCTAAATTCCAGACTAGTGGAATACGTGGACATTCTTAAAGACACTATTCTTCAATCAAGTCACCTATACCTGTCGTACAGGGTGCAGTCAACACCATAGATCACGCTACAAGAGCAAAGTAGGTTTTGAAGTTACTTGTTATGCAGGGGACTGTGCAGTTCTTGTGTCACAAGGGATTCAAAATTATCCTATAGATGGCAGTTAGGTGCGGGCTCTGAGCCCAACACAAGTGAGTACAAGTCCCTTGTCAGTATTCAATAATTCATTGAAATAATGACCTAACACCCCTAGAGGCAATTACACTCATACTCATTTTATCTTACTTTTTCACAGCCCATAGGAAGTGTATAGGACAGCTTCAAGACACCGCCTGCGGGGATGGTTGCGTAGGCGAGTGCTGTCTTTCAAGCTAAGTTACCAACTACAGTCCATTACCTACATCTTAGACTTAGCTTGTGCCATTACCCTAAAAAAGACAAGGATGCGTTACCTCACCTAGTTACCTTCGTAATCTTATAAGATAATCTAATTACCTAAGATGGCACCCTGGGACAATCACACACACAACTTTGCCACTGAGCAGACAGTACCTATGTGTGGAGCTCCGGAACTAAGATCTTCATTTCTACAAGTACATGTACAAGGTACACAGGCCTAGCTGACATCAATGACATATTACTATATAGAAAGCCGCTCGTCATGAAGAGCATTTCGGGCAAATTAGGTCAGTTTTGTCCCAGGATGCGACCCACACCAGTCGACTAACACCCAGGTACACATTTTATACTGATGGGTAAACATGGACAACAGGTGTCTTAAGGAAATATGTCCTAATGCTTTCCAGCCGTACCGGAGATTCTATCTCCGGACCTCAGTGTGTGAGCTGAGTGCACTAGCGTCTTTAGTGTCACAGTAGTAATTAGTGGGTGAAAAGACTGGACATTAATACCAACTATACAAAGGATGACCTAGCGAGTGGATAGAGGAAGTGGAAGAAAACGAAACTATAGAAGTGTAGCAGGCAGCTGGCCAAGGAAACGGAGGGAGGGAGCCGAGGAGCAATAAAATTGTCCAGAGGACAGGCAATGGAAAAAAAAAATATTTGTAGTGTGTTCGGTGGCATATAAAAATATTAGAAGAAAATTTTTAACTAGCAAATATACAACAGTACTACATCTCATAGGAATCACCACATCCAGAAGTCGTAAGAACAAGAACGAACTACCAAACATTATTAGTCACCCACACAGTGGGAGGCAAGGGTTACTAGCTCCTGTCAGATAAGCAGCCTCTAACGAGTAACTCATAAAACCATGGGAAGAGCCAGTTTAAAAGATGGTACTTAAGAAAAACAAGTGTACAATGCACAAACACAAGCACACACAACCTTATACAAGACATTGGCAGGCCAATCACAGAGAATGCGGCCTCAGTATGGAGCCCACATCTGGTCAAGCACGTTAATAAGAAGATAGAAATAGTTCAGAAGTTTAGAACCAGGTAAATATCAGAACTGCACTAGGAGAAGAGATGGAAAGAACTGAACCTGACGACCCAGGTTGAGAGGAAAAGAGAATATATGATTACGACACAAAGAATTTTAAGAGGGATAGGGCAGATAGGGATCGATTGTTTGAAGTGAGAGGACCATTATGAAGGGGACACAGGAGGAAGCTGAGAACACACATATGAGGCATAAGGATGCAAGGAAGTATTTCGTTAATCTAAGATTGGTTTAAAAGTGGAATGACTTAGATGTAGACTTAGAAAGTAGATATAATATGGCCCGAGAGACTAGAAATTAATGATGCCGATCAAAGTAGCCTAGGAAGTGGTGCCAGGAGCTGAGTCTCGGATCCCTCAAACTGTTCTCTGGGTACAAGTCGATGAGTACACCGGATGACATTATAAACAGGACTACTGGAGACAAGATAACGACGAACAAAATAGAGAAGAATTGATTACAAGAAGGACAGCCTGAGAACACGAGGGCAGCAATGCAACTTAAAAACATATAAGAGTCACAGGGAAGTCAGGAAATATTTCTTTAGCTTCAGTGTGTTCAGGAAACGAAACGACCTATACAGCGAAGTGGTAGATGAACCCGTACACAGCTTTAAGAACAGGAATGGTACGGTTCCTGCAGCCAGGAGAGATAGAACTCAGTAGCAGCCAGCCACCCAAACACCCCTATCCCAGTCCACCCATAACCCTACCTCGTTATCTCATGCATAAATCCCAACCACTACCCCGTCTTTCCTCCACAGACAGCAGTAAGCGGAGACACCAAACACTGCATGAGTAATAAGTAATCTGACAGGTGATTAACTTAACACTCCGACACTCAACAACATATATTTATATATAATGTCGTGCCAAATACGTAAAACTTGAGATTTTGGCTTAAATAGCAACGCTCTTCTTGCCGAATAAAGCAAGCGAATAACTTCGCAAAAATCATTCTGAACATAACAAAAAAATATATTTCATTGTGTTTGTTTATTATTAAAGTATTGTAAACTTATCTAAAATATATTTAGTTGGATTAGGCTAAATTAAATTGCGCTTGTTATAATAAGGTTAGGTAAGTTTCCTAATGTTCTTTGGGTACAAAATCATTAATTTTTATATTAACATGAATGAAATATATATAGCTTTAAATGTATAAGAGAAAATTTTAGAAAAAGACTTAATTTTAAATGAGTTCTTGCTTAGTGACTAGTTTTACCTATTCGGCACGACACAATATATATATATATATATATATATATATATATATATATATATATATATATATATGTAATGTGTGTATGTATGTGTGTATGTATGTGTGTGTGTGTGTGTGTATGTATGTGTGTGTGTGTGTGTGTGTGTGTGTGTGTGTGTGTGTGTGTGTTGTGTGTGTGTGTGTGTGTGTATGTACTTGATGAAGGCTGTTCTGAGATTTGCTATCTTCGTATAGGCTACTAAAGTGGTATGGTATATGTGCTCTTCTGGCGATATTTTCGATGTAACGTTTACTCCTACATCCTTTTCTTTCATTGACACCTGTATTGTGTTACCGGTCGTCCCTCCACCAACTTATATAACCTTACAACTGTTCGGTTTTATAAGCAGCAGCCACTTGCTTGACCACCCCTGGAGGCTCTCTCTCTCCTCTTCTGTTTGTATTCTCAGCAATTTCACATCATTTCCAAACACACACAGTATTCGATTCCATTCTACAAGTTATTTACATTTATCAGGAGACAAATGTAAATACTGATCCTTGGGGAACACCACTTTTTACCTTAATCCAACTTGATTCTTCCTGCCGTACTGTCACTCTATTATGATTTTCTGACTTCCTTTGTTTCACTATATGACTTCTTTTATCCCTGCTTGTTATTCAAGCCTGTGGGTCACCCTTTGGTGGGAAGCCGTGTTAAATGCTTTCTTGCAGTTTCAAGAAAATACAGTCTGCACATGCTTGTACTGAATGTTTCATCTCAGTAAATCTGTAATATAAGTCCAGCAGGTTGATCGGACAGGATTTACCAGCTTTGATTCCGTGTTGGTTTTCTGTGATGAAACTCTCTTCCTCTAGGTGCTCGATCCTCCTCGCGCGCGCGCGCACGTGTGTGTTTGTGTGTATTTCAAAATATATAATATATAATAATAATATCATCTTTATTTCTACAAGTACATGTACAAGGTATACAGGCCTAGCTGATATCAATGGCATACTACTATATAGAAAACCCCTTGTTATGCAGAGCATTTCGGGTAAATTAGGTTAATGTTAATTTTGTCCCAGGATGCGACCCACACCAGTCGACTACCCAAGTAGCCATTATTACTGATGGGTGAACATGAACAACCGGTGTAAGGAAAGACGCCCAATGTTTCCGCTCTTTGCCGGAAATCGAACCCGGACCCTCACCGTGTGAAGCGAGAGCATTTGCCACCAGGCCACGGGGTACCGTAAGAAAACCAAAAAAATATTTATATAGCTATAAATTGTGATAAGCACGTTACCTCGCATGACGTTTTACCAAGAAAATATGAACTAACAAGAAAATGAACCAAAGACCTACGTAGAAAGAAGACAAATATGAAAGTTTTCCACAAGTTTCTTTTCAGCACAAAATGTATACAGCAACATTCAAATGAACAAGTTCCTCTTATCAGTTCCTCTCCACACAAGTACACAACACAGACTAGCACACGACTGCCGCTCCTATCAGGTGCGTCGAAAAATCCAATAAAAAAGATTGGATGAAAATCCCTAGAGTTAGCGGACGTTATTGAAATATCTGAAGAAGTCTACGCATATTTCCCGCCGCATTTCATTAACTCTCCCCGTTAAGCTCAGGGAGGGACATTTTTCTTACTTCCCTCCTGCCCTCGCCTCGCTACTCTTCCTATATCGTAAAAGTTTTTTTAAGACCTCTCTTTCCTTTTTTTAAGTTCGTAACATTTCTCTATTATAAGATTAAAAGAGTGTTCTTGTAAGACTTATGCGCTTCGAGGAATAATCAGAAATCTTGTTAATTAAATGAACATTATAATTGAATAATCACTACAGAATATTCAGTCTTTAAGCAGCGGGAAACAACTCAGGTTTCCGAAAATAATTTCATACAAATGGAAGTTTTTCCAGTACTTAACAAAGAGAAGATTCGTGCAATAAAGAAGTACATAAAGAAGCTTATAACAGTAGACTTACCAAGCGGGTATATCACCAAGTTCCTCTGCACCATGAAATGTAAAATAATCACAGAATTTAGTACAAACAAAGTTGTAGCAGCATACTAGTGTGCTGCTCAGGCTGTTGTAGCAGCATACTAGTGTGCTGCTCAGGCTGTTGTAGCAGCATACTAGTGTGCTGCTCAGGCTGTTGTAGCAGCATACTAGTGTAATGCTCAGGCTGTTGTATCAGCATACTAGTGTGCTGCTCAGGCTGTTGTAGCAGCATACTAGTGTAATGCTCAGGCTGTTGTATCAGCATACTAGTGTGCTGCTCAGGCTGTTGTAGCAGCATACTAGTGTGCTGCTAAGGCTGTTGTAGCAGCATGCTAGTGTGCTGCTCAGGCTGTTGTAGCAGCATACTAGTGTGCTGCTAAGGCTGTTGTAGCAGCATGCTAGTGTGCTGCTCAGGCTGTTGTATCAGCATACTAGTGTGCTGCTCAGGCTGTTGTAGCAGCATACTAGTGTGCTGCTCAGGCTGTTGTAGCAGCATACTAGTGTGCTGCTCAGGCTGTTGTAGCAGCATACTAGTGTGCTGCTAAGGCTGTTGTAGCAGCATACTAGTGTGCTGCTCAGGCTGTTGTAGCAGCATACTAGTGTGCTGCTCAGGCTGTTGTAGCAGCATGCTAGTGTGCTGCTCAGGCTGTTGTAGCAGCATACTAGTGTGCTGCTCAAAGGCTGTTGTAGCAGCATACTAGTGTGCTGCTCAGGCTGTTGTAGTGCATACTAGGTGGCTGCTAAGGCTGTTGTAGCAGCATACTAGTGTGCTGCTGGCTGTTGAGCAGCATCTGTGTGCTGCTCATGTGGCAGCATGCTAGTGTGCTGCTCAGGCTGTGTAAGCAGCATACTAGTGTGCTGCTCAGGCTGTTGTAGCAGCATCTAGTGTGCTGCTCAGGCTGTGTAGCAGCATCTAGTGTGCTGCTCAGGCTTTTAGCAGCATACTAGTGTGCTGCTCAGGCTGTTAGCCAGCAGTACTAGTGTGCTGCTCAGGCTGTTGAGCAGCATACTAGTGTGCTGCTCAGGCTGTTAAGCAGCATACTAGTGTGCTGCTCAGGCTGTTGTAGCAGCATACTAGTGTGCTGCTCAGGCTGTTGCAGCAGCATACTAGTGTGCTGCTCAGGCTGTTGTGCAGCATACTAGTGTGCTGCTAGGCTGTTGTAGCAGCATACTAGTGTGCTGCTCAGGCTGTTTAAGCAGCATGCTAGTGTGCTGCTCAGGCTGTTGTAGCAGCATACTAGTGTGCTGCTAAGGCTGTTGTAGCAGCATACTAGTGTGCTGCTCAGGCTGTTGTAGCAGCATACTAGTGTGCTGCTCAGGCTGTTGTAGCAGCATACTAGTGTGCTGCTCAGGCTGTTGTAAGCAGCATACTAGTGTGCTGCTCAGGCTGTTCAGCAGCATACTAGTGTGCTGCTCAGGCTGTTATAGCAGCATACTAGTGTGCTGCTCAGGCTGTTGTAGCAGCATACTAGTGTGCTGCTCAGGTGTTTGGCAGCATGCTAGTGTGCTGCTCAGGCTGTTGTAGCAGCATACTAGTGTGCTGCTCAGGCTGTTGTAGCAGCATACTAGTGTGCTGCTCAGGCTGTTGTAGCAGCATACTAGTGTGCTGCTCAGGCTGTTGTAGCAGCATACTAGTGTGCTGCTCAGGCTGTTACAAGTACGCAGCATGCTAGTGTGCTGCTCAGGCTGTTGTAGCAGCATACTAGTGTGCTGCTAAGGCTGTTGTAGCAGCATACTAGTGTGCTGCTCAGGCTGTTGTAGCAGCATACTAGT
Organism: Cherax destructor; assembly: GCA_009830355.1. Lineage (NCBI taxonomy): Eukaryota > Metazoa > Arthropoda > Malacostraca > Decapoda > Parastacidae > Cherax > Cherax destructor. Next base: position 14,006 of record WNWK01024578.1, read on the forward strand.
GTGCTGCTCAGGCTGTTGTAGCAGCATACTAGTGTGCTGCTAAGGCTGTTGTAGCAGCATACTAGTGTGCTGCTCAGGCTGTTGTAGCAGCATGCTAGTGTGCTGCTCAGGCTGTTGTAGCAGCATACTAGTGTGCTGCTGAGGCTGTTGTAGCAGCATACTAGTGTGCTGCTGAGGCTGTTGTAGCAGCATACTAGTGTGCTGCTAGGCTGTTGTAGCAGCATACTAGTGTGCTGCTCAGGCTGTTGTAGCAGCATACTAGTGTGCTGCTAAGGCTGTTAGTAGCAGCATACTAGTGTGCTGCTCAGGCTGTTAAGCAGCATACTAGTGTGCTGCTCAGGCTGTTGTAGCAGCATACTAGTGTGCTGCTAGGCTGTTAGCAGCATACTAGTGTGCTGCTCAGGCTGTTGTAGCAGCATACTAGTGTGCTGCTGAGGCTGTTGTAGCAGCATACTAGTGTGCTGCTGAGGCTGTTGTAGCAGCATACTAGTGTGCTGCTCAGGCTGTTGTAGCAGCATACTAGTGTGCTGCTGAGGCTGTTGCTCATGACATAAGTACTGTATTTTTACACCCTCATTTCACAAGCATTTCACTCAATTAAGTCTCGCATATGTAAAGACCTTATTAAATTGTTTAGTGCCACAACTTAATAAGAAAGTATGAGATCAATTATCACATTATTTATCGCATCATATTGTTATAATAATGTGGAAGAGTCAGACAGAATCATTTACCATCACTAAGGAACTTCCCTTTCCCTTAGAAGGAAAAGAAATATAAAAGTATTAAAATGAAACAATATAATAACAAATGAGAGCAGTGCTGTGCTCGGTCATGTTCGTGACTGCAGCAAATTGTACTCTAAATCTAATAATGGTATACAACAGGAAATTGTAGAATATAGCCTCATCTCTTTCAAGTTTACAATAATTTAATAATAAATACAATGAAATATATTTTTTTCGTTAGGTTCAGAATGATTTTTGCGAAATTATTGCATACACAAATTATCTCTTCCTGTATTCGGCAAGAAGAGAGTTGCTATTTAAGCGAAAATCGCAAGCTTTACGTATTCGGCACGACATATAAAAACTTGCGATTTTGGCTTAAACAGCAACGCTCTTCTTGCTGAATAAGCAAGCGAAAATTTGTGTATGAAATAATTTCATAAAATATATATATATATATATATATATATATATATATATATATATATATATATATATATATATATATATATATATATATACAGTGGACCCCGAGTTTCGTAAAACTTCACTCCTGAAGTCTGCTCAAGTGCCATTACCGAACGAATTTACTCCTTAAGGAAAAATTTCACGTAGGTTAGTCGTGCCGATTAGGTAAAACTGGTCAATTAGCAAGAACTCATCTAAAATTAAGTCCTTTCTAAAATTTTCTCTTATACGTTTAAAGATATATTTTTTTCATTTATGTTAATGTAAGAATTTATAATTTTGTACCAAGAGAAACTTTGAAAACCTACCTAACCTTATTACAACAAGCGCAATTTAATTTATCCCAACCCAACTAAATATATTTTAGATACGTTAACATTAATTTAATAATAAACAAACACAATGAAATATATTTTTTTCGTTATGTTCAGAATGATTTTGGCGAAATTATTGCATACACAAATTTTCACTTGTCTTATATGGCAAGGTGAGCGTTGCTATTTAAGCCAAAATCGCAAGTTTTACCTAATCGGCACGACATATATATATATATATATATATATATATACAAACATTGTCTCTACGTCCACAGCAGGACTCGAGCCTGATAACTCTGTATCAGAGTTCACAGTACTTTACCACGGACGTAGAGACAATGTTTGTAAATAATTTCGCCTGTTTGCGAATTGTTATATATATATATATATATATATATATATATATATATATATATATATATATATATATATATATATATATATATATATAGTGTATATCCTAGATAATAGGTTGGTAGACAGCAACCACCCAGGGAGGTATTACCGTCCTGCCAAGTGAGTGTAATACGGAACCCTGTAATTGCTTTACATGATGGTAGGATTGCTGGTGTCTTTTTTCTGTCTCATAAACATGCATGATTTCAGGTAAGTTTTGCTACTTCTACTTACACTTAGGTCACACTACACAAGCATATATATACACACCCTTCTGGGTTTTCTTCTATTTTCTTACTAGTACTTGTTCTTGCTTATTTCTTCTTATCTCCATGGGGAAATGGAACAGACTTCTTCCTCCGTAAGCCATGCTTGTCGTAAGAGGCGACTAAAATGCCTAACATACTAGTAATATGTATTAGCCATACTATGGATTAAACATTTTGGGCCACCCTGCCTCGGTGGGATGCGGCCGGTTTGTTGAAAGATTATATATATATATATATATATATATATATATATATATATATATATATATATATATATATATATATATAGTAATGAAACCACGAAACAAGTGGTTTTGAATAATTTATCAACTGCCGCAGTTTGGTAAATGATATATATATATATATATATATATATATATATATATATTATATATATATATATATATATATATATATATATATAATGATATATGACGTGTCCGTATCACGTGTATTGGACATCTGAGAAAAGATGAGCAAAATTCGAAAGTATCGGAAATCAGAGGAAATTCCAGACGAGGTGATCAAGGTACTGAAGTGTGAGGTGTAAAGGGCAGGGTGAGGCCGACGACAGGACAATATTTAATACAGAAGAGAGTGGAGAATTGAAAAAGAAGAAGAATGAGCAGTGAGAATTAAAAAAATATATATTAAATCTTACGGGAGAATGAAGAAAAATAATGTAGAAGAAAGGAAAAGGAGAAATAAAACTACAAGGAGTCAGAGAGGAAGCATTCAATCATTAAAGAAAATAAGCAAAAAAGCACTAAATTAGAAGAGTTTGTGTCGTTTAACACGTGTTATGAAGGATAGTTTACCATCTACTAGTATTATCATACTAAATTATAGATTTCAAGCTTTAACTTCACTCTGCAAAAAATGTTCTGTATAACCAGGTGCTTTTCATGTGTTAATGTATTATTATAAGTAGCAGTAGTAGCAGTATTTTTATTATTATTATTATTACACCCGAGTAGGGAATTTGCATACTGGAATACATTTCACTAGTTGCAATTATTTCTAGAAGGGAACATTACAAATATTTATAAAGTAACTGCCAATAAGTCAGCTAGTCATGGAAGCATGTGACTCGTGTGTTATGTCAACGACATTTATCTAATTCTTTCTGGAGACTGATTAACAACTCATCGCTAAATGACCATTTATTCTTTTAGTGCAAACAATACAAATTTTGGGGAATACTTGATGGCTAGTACATATTGCTAGTATGCTTGATCTAGAGTATGGCAGGTACATACTGCTAGAATGCTTAGTCCAGAGTATGACTAGTACATATTACTATCATGTTTAGTCCAGAGCATGGCTAGTACATATTGCTAATATGTTTAATCCATAGTATGGCTAATACATATTACTAGTATGTTAGGTCTAGAGTTTAACTAGTACATATTGTCTGTATGTTTAGTCCAGAGTATGGCTAGTACATATTGCTGTTATGTTTAGCCCAGACTCTAGAATATGACTAGTAAAGTAAAAAGGGAATTCTGAAGACAATGGAAGAGAGTGAAGGTAACATTGGTTGCCCGAAAAGTGAGCCATAAAATCTTTTTCCAACGTTGGATTCTTTGGTCTCGACGAATTCCCTCAAGATTCTCAAGGCCCCTCAAGATCAAGTGCGTGTTCCTGCGCAAAGCTCCATCGACTTGAGACTCAGATGGGGACTTCTCAGAGGCTCATCGGAAGGTGCGAACCATCAAGGCCGTCAACGACAAAGCTGAACGAGGGGTTGCTCTAATTCAGGAGCATAGTGAAAAGCACACCAAGAATGAAAAGCAACATCAATACCTACTGCAAGTTGTCGACCACCACCAAAACAATCATTCAGAAGATACCAGGAGTTACCTGACACGTGGGTATCAATGAGTGGAGTGAGCAGCCACGGTACCCGAGCCTTGAGTGGATAATACCCATCCTAGATGGGCAGGACCCACGGCTCGTCCTGTGGTAACTTCAACCTTCAAGATCTACCCATAAATATTATCCAAATAAGCACAGATTTTGTGCGTATGTGTGTGTGTGTGCTGTGTGTGTGTGTGTGTGTGTGCGTGTGTGTGTGTGTGTGTGTTAGTTACCATGTTGTCCTAGGCACATGTCGACTAGACACTAGGCTTGTTGTATGTATGTGTGTGTGTGTGTAACGAAACACTTGTGTGTGTGTGATGTGTGTGTGATGTGTGTGTGATGTGTGTGTGTGATGTGTGTGATGTGTGTGTGTGTGTGTGTGTGTGTGTGTGTGTGTGATGTGTGTGTGATGTGTGTGTGATGTGTGTGTGATGTGTGTGATGTGTGTTTGTGATGTGTGTGTGATATGTGTGTGATGTGTGTGTGTGATGTGTGTGATGTGTGTGTGATGTGTGTGTGTGTGTGTGATGTGTGTGTGATGTGTGTGTGATGTGTGTGTGATGTGTGTTTGTGATGTGTGTGTGATATGTGATGTGTGTGTGTGATGTGTGTGATGTGTGTGTGATGTGTGTGTGTGTGTGTGTGTGTGTGATGTGTGTGTGTGTGTGTGATGTGTGTGTGTGTGTGTGTGTGTGATGTGTGTGTGTGATGTGTGTGATGTGTGTGTGTGATGTGTGTGTGATGTGTGTGTGATGTGTGTGTGATGTGTGTGTGTGATGTGTGTGGTGATGTGTGTGATGTGTGTGTGTGTGTGTGTGTGTGTGTGTGTGTGTGATGTGGTGTGTGTGTGTGTAGTGTGTGTGTGTGTGTGTGTGATGTGTGTGTGTGATGTGTGTGATGTGTGTGATGTGTGTGTGATGTGTGTGTGTGTGTGTGTGATGTGTGTGTGATGTGTGTGTGATGTGTGTGTGTGATGTGGTGTGATGTGTGTGTGTGTGTGTGTGTGTGTGTGTGTGTGTGTGTGTGTGTGTGTGTGATGTGTGTGTGATGTGTGTGTGTGTGTGATGTGTGTGATGTGTGTGTGATGTGTGTGTGATGTGTGTGATGTGTGTGTTGTGATGTGTGTGTGTGTATGTGTGTGATGTGTGTGTGATGTGTGTGTGTGTGTGTGTGATGTGTGTGTGTGTGTGTGTGTGTGTGTGTGTGTGTGTGTGTGTGTGTGTGTTGTGTGTGTGTGTGTGTGGTGTGATGTGTGTGTGTGTGTGTGTGTGTGTGTGTGTGTGTGTGTGTGTGTGTGTGTGTGTGTGTGTGTGTGTGTGTGTGTGTGTGTGTGTGTGTGTGTGTGTGTGTGTGTGTGTGTGTGTGTGTGTGTGTGTGTGTGTGTGTGTGCCTTACCTACTAAGCCGAACTCTCCAATAAATTAAACTTTCCCAAAAAAATCTATTACAGAATGAAAGCTAACTTGTTTTCATTGACAACTGTATAAAAAAATGATCTTTGGAAAACTCACCTAACTTCACTTAAACTAACGTAATCTTTATTAGCCAACTTCTGCAATGTATATCATAGATTACTTTAAATTTATTTAATATTACTTAAAATAAATGATATATATTTTATTCGTTATGCTCAGATTGAATTTGGCTAAGTTATGGCTGGTACAAATTTTCATTCTGGCTATTTGACAGAAAACGGACTTACCAAATAGACGAAAGTCACTTGTTCGGCTTACATGGCACGACATGTATATGAGAAGAGTGATAAGATAGAGAGAGAGAGAGAGAGAGAGAGAGAGAGAAAAGGGGGAGAGAGAGAGAGAGAGGGGGGACTGGGACTATGGGACCAGATCCCTGACGCTCTAGAGTCTAGACCGACACACCACCACTCCTGTACGGTTTGAAATTTCACATCTTCAGCAACCGATTCAGCTATCTTTCCATTCTTTCTCCCCTTTCTTACCTGTCCCGCTTCCCGTTATCTACCTTCTTTCTACTTGTTTAAAAGGACACGTGGGCAAACACTAGGATATATTCATTAGAAAGCTTTATGGTCTTGCGATCTTGTCCTCCACAAAAGCTCCAGAATACATTTGATGAGTTGTAGCGAGACACATCTCGTCCTCACTGGAAGCTGCATAATTCAACCAGGCTAAGCTCAACCTTCATCGCAACACGGGAATCACTTGACTTCATGGGCTACCTGATGTCATCTCAAAATCCTGACTTACATTTCCATCAGTTCACTGCATGTCACTCACACCTCACTTAACAATTTCTAACAAATATGTCCTTGTGTTTGTTCACGTGTTTATTTGTTTCAGTAACTTTGTTTGATGTCAGTTATCAAGGTTTATATTCAACCTTCCTTCTTGTCATTACCAATCTCAGTTCTTAATTACTATTACAAACCTTCTTTCTCACTTACCATTACCAACCTATTTCTCATCATCATCAACTTTCTCACCATTATCAACCTTTTTCACCTACCATTACCAACCTTCTGTCTCACTTACCATTATCAACCTTCTTTCTCACCATTATCAACCTTCTTTCTCACCATTACCAACCTTCTTTCTCACCATTATCAACCTTCTTTCTCACCATTATCAACCTTCTTTCTCACCACTACCACCCTTCTTTCTCACCATTATCAACCTTCTTTCTCACCATTATCAACCTTCTTTCTCACCACTACCACCCTTCTTTCTCACCATTATCAACCTTCTTTCTCACCACTACCACCCTTCTTTCTCACCATTATCAACCTACTTTCTCATTTACCCTTACCGACCTTCTTTCTCGTCATTATCAACGTTCTTTCTAACTTATCATTACCAACCTTCTTTCTCACTTACCATTACCAACCTTTCACATTCTTTTTACTTCCATAGTTCCGGTTCTTTAGTGCCAACCTCACTGTCTTTACTTTGCGCCTTCCTCGCCTTTACAACCCCAAACCTCTTTAATCCATTCCATGATCTACATCCTTCCTCCGCCTCTCTGTTCCATTCCTTGACCTTCATACATCTTTCCCACTTGCCTCTCTCTCCTTTACCTACTTCCTTCCCCCTCCCTCCTTCCCTCGCCTACTTACATCCCCCCCCCAGCCTCCATCAACTCCCCCACAGCTGGCTAACTCCTCGGGTCAGTAGGAACAGCTGGTAGTTCACACGGCAACCACCTGTGCCCGCCTCCATGCACTCATCTCTGATCACTCTCATCACCAGCATCACCGCCTCTCATTCATCACTAGCATTACTGCTTCTCACTCATCACCAGCATCACCGCCTCTCATTCATCACTAGCATTACTGCCTCTCACTCATCACTAGCATTACTGCCTCTCACTATCACCAGCATCACTGCCTCTCACTCATCACCAGCATCACTGCCTCTCACTCATCACCAGCATCACCGCCTCTCATTCATTACTAGCATACTGCCTCTCACTCATCACCAGCATCACTGCATCTCACTCATCACCAGCATCACCGCCTCTCATTCATCACTAGCATCACTGCCTCTCACTCATCACCAGCATCACTGCCTCTCACTCATCACCAGCATCACTGCCTCTCACTCATCACCAGCATCACTGCCTCTCACTCATCACTAGCATCACTGCCTCTCACTCATCACCAGCATCACTGCCTCTCGCTTATCACCAACCAGCATCACTGCCTCTCGCTCATCACCAACCAGCATCACTGCCTCTCGCTCATCACCAACCAGCATCACTGCCTCTCGCTCATCACCAACCAGCATCACTGCCTCTCGCTCATCACCAACCAGCATCACTGCCTCTCGCTCATCACCAACCAGCATCACTGCCTCTCGCTCATCACCAACCAGCATCACTGCCTCTCGCTCATCACTAGCATCACTGTCTATCATCACCAGCATCCCTGCCTCTCTCACTAATCACCAGGATCACTGCCTCTCTCACTTTATCAGCATCATTGCCTCTCTCATTTATCACCAGCATCACTGCCTCTCTCACTCATCACCAGCATCACTGCCTCTCTCACTCATCACCAGCATCACTGCCTCTCTCACTCATCACCAGCATCACTGCCTCTCTCACTCATCACCAGCATCACTGCCTCTCTCACTCATCACCATCACTGCCTCTCTCACTCATCACCAGCATCACTGCCTCTCTCACTCATCACCAGCATCACTGCCTCTCTCACTCATCACCAGCATCACTGCCTCTCTCACTCATCACCAGCATCACTGCCTCTCTCACTCATCACCAGCATCACTGCCTCTCTCACTACCACAGCATCACTGCTTCTCTCTTCATCAGCATCTGCTCTTTCACTCATCAGCATCACTGCTTCTCTCATCGATACGCTCAATCTGCATCACTGTTCTCTCCTCTATCAGACATCACTGCTCTCTCACTCATCAGCATCACTGCCTTCTCACTCATCAGCATTCTGCCTTCTTACTCATCTAATCACTGCCTCTTCACTATCAGCATCACTGCCTCTTCTTTACTCATCAGCATCACTGTCTCTCACTCATCAGCATCACTGCCTCTCTCACTCATCAAGCATCACTGCTTCTCACTCATCAGCATCACTGCCTCTAGCATCACTGCCCTCTATCACGCATCACTGCCTCTCTCACTCATCAGCATCACTGCCTCTCTCACTCATCAGCATCACTGCCTCTCTCACTCATCAGCATCACTGCCTCTCTCACTCATCAGCATCACTGCCTCTCTCACTCATCAGCATCACTGCCTCTCTCTCATCAGCATCACTGCCTCTCTCTCATCAGCATCACTGCCTCTTTCTCATCAGCATCACTGCCTCTCATCAGCATCACTGCCTCTCTCTCATCAGCATCACTGCCTCTCTCACTCACCAGCATCACTGCCTCTCTCACTCATCATCACTGCCTCTCTCACTCATCATCACTGCCTCTCTCACTCATCATCACTGCCTCTCTCACTCATCATCACTGCCTCTCTCATCAGCATCACTGCCTCTCTCACTCATCAGCATCACTGCCTCTCATCAGCATCACTGCCTCTCATCAGCATCACTGCCTCTCATCAGCATCACTGCCTCTCTTCATCAGCATCACTGCCTCTCTCTCATCAGCATCACTGCCTCTCTCTCATCAGCATCACTGCCTCTCTCACTCATCAGCATCACTGCCTCTCTCACTCACCACCAGCATCACTGCCTCTCTCACTCACCACCAGCATCACTGCCTCTCACTCATCAGCATCATTGCCTTTCTCACTCATCAGCAGCATCATTGCCTCTCTCTCATCACCAGCATCACTGCCTCTCACTCATCACCAGCATCACTGCCTCTCACTCATCCCCCATCATCACTGCCTCTCACTCATCCCCCATCATCACTGCCTCTATCACCAGCATCGCTATCTCTCACTTATCACTAGCATCACTGTCTATCACTCATCACCAGCATCACTGCCTCTCTCACTCATCAACAGCATCACTGCCTCTCTCACTCATCACCACTGCCTCTCTCATCAACAGCATCACTCTCTCACTCATCCCCATCACGACTCCCTTTCTCACTCATCAACAGCATCATTCTTCCATTCATCAACAGCATCACTCTCTCACTCATCCCCATCATCACTGCCTCTCTCACTCATCACCAGCGTCACTCTCATCCCCAGTATCACTGTCTCTCTCATCACCATCACTCATCATTACTGCTGTGTACGGCAATGTCATCAACAGTGTTCTCTAAGATACTTAGTCATTATTACTGGTGTTCTGTGAGGCGCTTAGTCATCAATGGATGTCTTTAAAACACTCAGTTCACATAAATGACTGTTCTTTATGAAGAATAAATTGTTTAATTGTACAATAAAGTGTGTGTTTCCGTGCGTACAGACGCTGCTATATCCTGCAATGTCATTTTCAGTCACATTTGCCAAGGAACAAATATCTCGTTCCTGTGGGCATTTCTTCTTTTAATGCACCCTCTTCATTCAAAGCGTCCTTCTGTTAGCGTGTCTCTGTTAGAGCTCTCCCCTGTGTTATCTGAAGAAAACAAACAGCAATCATTTTGACAGTTTTCTCACTCAGCAGTGTCACCGAGCATGCTGAGGTGGTATTAGCGGGTATCAACAATACTGCAGCCTGGAGATAGCGCAAGTGTAGTAAGCGCCATCATCGATGATTGAGTAGCACCTTAAAAAAGATCAGTGGATCCATCGCATCAGGTGGGTGAGGGGCGCGAGGCGTGGGTTATGTGCTCCCACACGGTAAAACTACACCGTAATAATCACTCCCCGGACACATTAAGGTCCTCCATCGGGAGTGTAGTGTGTCACCCACGACCGTTTGGTGGGATAGTGTGTTAGTAGTGCGATTATGGTCCCTTTGTCACTACTTAACACTGAAAGGCATTAAAATAGGATCCGTTGTTAAGCAAAAGTAACTACCCTTAATTAGCTGTTACCTGACATTTATGAGCATATGTATACGCACACGAACACACACACACACGTGTGGTCGTGCTAAACAAACATTAGCTTAGAAGGTTGTAAGATAATATATTAAATAAGGTAGTGGGTATGTAAGAACTACTCCCCGAATAATACAGTAAAAAAAGAAGTGGGGAGGTAAGAACTACTCCCAGGATAATACCTGTAAACAAGGAAGTGGGGAGGTAAGAACTCTTCACATGATAATACCTGTAAGCAAGGAAGTGGAGAGGTAAGAACTCTTCACAGGATAATACCTGTAAGCAAGGAAGTGGGGAGGTAAGAACTCTTCACAGGATAATACCTGTAAGCAAGGAAGTGGGGAGGTAAGAACTCTTCACAGGATAATACCTGTAAACAAGGAAGTGGGGAGGTAAGAACTCTTCACAGGATAATACCTGTAAGCAAGGAAGTGGGGAGGTAAGAACTCTTCACATGATAATACCTGTAAGCAAGGAAGTGGAGAGGTAAGAACTCTTCACAGGATAATACCTGTAAGCAAGGAAGTGGGGAGGTAAGAACTCTTCACATGATAATACCTGTAAGCAAGGAAGTGGGGAGGTAAGAACTCTTCACAGGATAATACAGTAAACGAAGTGTGGAGGTAAGAACTCTTCACAGGATAATACCTGTAAACAAGGAAGTGGAGAGGTAAGAACTCTTCACATGATAATACCTGTAAGCAAGGAAGTGATGAGGTAAGAACTCTTCACAGGATAACACATATAATAAGTTCCGGAGACACACATACCAACACATTAAATTAGTCCCGCCCAGGAAAACGGTTTTGCCACCAAAATAATTCGATTCCAGACTAAATGGAGCAAGTGAAGACGGCAGCCTCACTGAACCCCCTGTTTCCAAACTCTTGTGAGGCAGCAGGTGTGTGAGGCAGTGGGAGAGTGTGTGAGGCAGTGGGAGAGTGTGTGAGGCAGTGGGAGTGTGTGAGGCAGTGGGAGTGTGTGTGAGGCAGTGGGAGAGTGTGTGAGGCAGTGGGAGAGTGTGTGAGGCTGTGGGAGAGTGTGTGAGGCAGTGGGAGAGTGTGTGAGGCAGTGGGAGTGTGTGTGAGGCAGTGGGAGTGTGTGAGGCAGTGGGAGTGTGTGGAGGCAGTGGGAGGTGTGTGAGGCAGTGGGAGTGTGTGGAGGCAGTGGGAGGTGTGTGAGGCAGTGGGAGTGTGTTGAGGCAGTGGGAGGTGTGTGAGGCAGTGGGAGTGTGTGTGAGGCAGTGGGAGTGTGTGTGAGGCAGTGGGAGAGTGTGAGAGGCAGTGGGAGAATGTGTGAGGCAGTGGGAGAGTGTGTGAGGCAGTGGGAGTGTGTGAGGCAGTGGGAGTGTGTGTGAGGCAGTGGGAGTGTGTGTGAGGCAGTGGGAGAGTGTGTGAGGCAGTGGGAGAGTGTGTGAGGCAGTGGGAGTGTGTGAGGCAGTGGGAGAGTGTGTGAGGCAGTGGGAGAGTGTGTGAGGCAGTGGGAGTGTGTGTGAGGCAGTGGGAGAGTGTGTGAGGCAGTGGGAGAGTGTGTGAGGCAGTGGGAATGTTTCAGGCAGCAATACCTAACACAGAAGGCAATATTACACAGCGTATCAGCGAGGTTCTCGCCCCTTATAAACATGAAATTTGGAGATTATGAATGAAAGAGAAAATAATATGCCATCACTGGGGGATGAAGGATTGATTAGGATCAATCCTGGGCGGAATGTTGCAGGACACTGCTCTCTAATCCTGGCTGTTAACCTGTTGCACCAGTGTCTTTAAACCTAGTTGGGGACTTGTTGACCAGCATCTTTAAACATTGTTGTTGACTTTTTACTTTTATCTTTGAAGTTTTTCAAGAGTTTTTCTTCTCCCGGAGCCTGGCTCAGCCTGGCTCAGCCTGGCTTGTCTGGTGCTTGCCTGGTCAACCAGGCGGCTGATGCTGGCGACCCGCTGACCCACGTATCTATCAAAGCCTAGTTGAGCTTCCATATATTGGAGATACTTGTCCAGTTTTCCGACATCTGGTAAGATGAATAGTGTGGGACCACGGATGTTGATATTATGTTCTCTTATCGGCGCCCCTGCTTTTCACTGGGTTTATTTTACACTTTGTCCCATATCTCCCACTCTACGATGTTACTGCTGTGTGCAGATTTGGAACTAGGCCCTCAAATACTTTCCAAGTATATATTATCATGTGTCTCTCTGCTCCACTACGTATTTAGAACTGAGGCGTTCCCAGTAATTTAAATGTTTTATAAGCTCCATTCGGGCTGTAAATGATCTCTCTGTCTGTTGCAACTCTGACATCTCTCATACACTGAACAATACTCTAAATGTTAGAGCACAAGCCATCTGAATAGTGTCAACATTGGCACTATTTCCCTTGTTTTGAAAGCTCACTTTATCCACCCCGTTAATTTGTTGGCTGTCGTGACATTTGCTTTATTGTGTTCTTTGAAAGAAATTTCAGCCAGCATAATTATTCCCAGATCTTTCACCTGTTCCTTTCGTGCTAGTCGAGTCCGTTTTGAGTTTTTCATTCTTTCTACCTCTAAGCAGCTGGAACTTATCACAATAGAACATGTGTTGCTTTCCACTGCCCACTGGAAAAACTCCGCTTATATCTTCCTCCAATTTTTCCGTGTCTTCTACCGAGGTGATTTTCATGCTTATTTTGCTAACATCCACAAATGATACAAAACTGTGGCGAGTGTTTTTATCTATGTCCGCTATGAAGATAAGGAACAGTATAGGCACCAGGATCGTGCCTTGGGTTACTGAGCCTTTTACCTCACTAATACTGGATTTTGCTCCGTTTACAACTACTCTTTGTAATCTAACTGTCAGAAAGCTGAAAATCGATTTGCCTACTTTCTCATTCTGTGTGCAATCACCCCATGATCGCATTTGTCTAGAGCTTTTGAAAAATTCGTGTATACCACATTTGCATTTTTGGTTTCCTTCCAAACGCCTCCATAATTCTCTCAAATATCTCCCTGTTATGGGGTGTTATGGACTTGTTATGGGGGCTATGGAACTCAGCATGTGTTGTTGTAATTAAGTAACATGAATACCTAATTATATTGAATTAATCAGAATCACTGCTTAAATGTTTTGAGGTTAGGCCACCCTTAAGACTTAAAGAAGCTGAATTAACCTGATTTTCTCAATATAATAGGTTATGAGAGGATCCCTCTCTTTGTAACTGCTGAGTGGGGAAGCACTCTGGAATCTCTGAGCTATTGGCTTGGGGAGAAAGGTGATGCTTCCCCCTCGGAGCTATTTCTCAGTTTCAGATACTGTTTGGCTTGTATGAAATGGATGGTACCAGTGAATGTACCCATTAACCAGACCCAAATTATGATGTGGGACCATAATGTGGACTATAATGCTCTGGAGGCTGGAGATGAGGTGCTGGCATTGGAGCCAGTTCATGTGAAAAAATGTATGGTAAGTTGCTGTGAGCTGACCATGGTGTGGGGAAAGTTCTCAAGTGTAAGATATAAAACCCACACACCCGAGCAGAAAAAGAGTAAGAGTAATGTACACAGTAACTGGTTAGAGGGTTTAGCATTATATCAGAAACCTAGAGTGACCAATGTTAAAGTGGATCCACTATGTAAAGAGGTGCAAAATAGTAATCTGTATGTAATGGCCGAAAAGTATTCAAGAAATTCCATGTTTATGAGAGAGATTGGAGAAAACATGTTTGGTGTTTCTACGGAAAATGTTGGAGAGTTGGCTCAGCCGCTGTGGAACCTTGTAAAAGTTTGGGATGTCACTAAAGGGGTAAAGTCAAGACGTCATGAAGTAATTGATAAGGAAGCTGAGCCAATTCGACAATTATTGTGTGTGAAAAATCTGTATGAAAACTGGGAGATGGAGGAAGAAGTGAAATTCTTTCATTACCCATTTGTGGTCCTTAGTGAGTCAGTGGGCATTCCTATGTTTCATGGTTCCCAAATTCGATGGCACCTTGAGCATTTGCACTGACTGCCACAAAGTACACTTAACAACTGAAGTTTACTGGCTTAGATTGATACTGATGCATTAAGAAATGCAAAAGTATTAGAGAAAGTAAAGCATGAGGCAGGAGGATATGAATCCTGGCATGGGTGCCAGTCTCAATTCCCTGTGTGTAATACCAATTGATTACATTGTGTATATTGTGTGTGAGATGGAACGTGAAAGTATTTTTGTAAACTTGATGTACACAGCCTGGGTGCAGACAGATGTCTTGGGGTTTGTGTTGGTACTACAAGAGGTTGCAGAATTGGTAATATTGTTACTAAGTGTCCTCATTTTGCCACAGGAAAGGAATTTTTTACTGTGGGTTGTCTATTCTGCATCTGTATATGACCCAGGATCTCTTCACCCTGTTCCTATGTATGGTGACCCGAATCAGACTCTTAAGATGGGCTCTGTTTTGCAACTAACTACAAGTCAAATACATGTTTATGACATGCTCAGAGACTATGGTTGCTGTGGTGCTCTTTAGATGTTCCATGTAGATACATGGTGCGTGCTTTGTAAATAGTGTTTGTCTTGTGCTGACCGTGTTGTTTTTGCAGTGGTGAACTCTTGGCGGCCTGAGTGCTCCCTACCAGCCATTCAACTGTGAAGGAGATGGTTGGAGCCAGGCAAGTGAAGAGAGTCGGGGTGCACATTTGTGAGTTGAGGCAGAGTTGACACCCTTCAGTGACATGAGAAGTCCAGGAAGGTATGTTGTTTTGTGTCTTGGTGTGCTCTAAGTACGAAACGGTCCAACGATTTGCCTGTGTGGTCCCGTGGATCCCTCCATGTACTGTGGCAGTTCCTCCTTATAAGGATGGAGGAGCAGTATGGAGTGAGGTCCTAGGAAGATGGGTGTAAGTGAATGACCATTTAAGGATTTTGGGTGTTGACTGGAAAGTCTCACTGTTTGGTTCGGCCGCCACGTAGGAACACCTTAACTTGTTTTAGTTTCTGCCTGGTGTACACCTGGCTGCTCTAGGTTTGGCTCTCATCTCCTGATCAGGAAGAGGCCATCCTGGAGTACCAGTTGCCCT
>WNWK01024579.1:0-29547 GCA_009830355.1 Cherax destructor
GTGGTGGTGGTGGTGGTGGATGGTGGTGGTGGTGGTGGTGGTGGATGGTGGTGGAGGATGGTGGTCTGGTCCACTCGCGCAGATATCTAGAAGTAATGTGCATAAACCGATGAACTACGAACCAAGGCTTTCTAAAGTTGGCACAACAGTTAAGAAGAAACACACTCAGGACGCTCGACCCGGTTCTTACCAATAAACTGCTTGCAGGACCCAGTTAAGGGTGAAATAATCCACACTTAATGCTTTGTGTGGGGGTGGAGACACGTTGTTAATGGAGGGGTAGTGGGGGCTTGGTGGCCTATACCGCTTCCCGCGCGCCTTTGGCTTACGCCGTTTATATGAATTTAACCCAGGGTGGCTTGAATAACCCAGGATACCACAGGGATGGTATTGTCACTCAGAACAGCAATACACTGGAGTACAAGGGCGGTAAAATGCGTGACTCACGTGGCTTACTTCTCAGACAGCAGAGTGGCTTGCTGGCTTAGTAGAACATTTTCACACAGATTGACTGGCTTGGAATCTTGTAACAAATTAGCACAGCAAGGTAGAAGCTGGCTTAAGCCTAGGCTGACGTAACTGGTGGTGGCTTACTGGCTGGATATGGTACTCTCCCCTCACAAACTGGCTTACTCGTTCAGAATTTGCAAAACCCGGGTCAACCCCTCGTAGGTTTTAACAAATTAACATATGAAGCACTTAGCTGACCAGGAGATACTGTAGATATTGTAGACTGCTTGGATGTAGGTAGCTGGTAGCGTGGTTTCTGGAGGCACAAGGCTGTTTGCTTGCTTGTCGTCGTCTATCTCTCTATAACAAAGTAATCGATATAGATTACGGCACACCGCTGGCACCACTTGTTGTGTGGGTCTTGGGAGAGATATATAGGTTGTCAAAGACACTCCTTGTAAGGATGGTTACGATATATTTACAGTCTGTGAAGGAGAGCCCAGCCACGTCTGTCCAGTTTGTAGGTCTATGACTTATGAGGGTAGGTGCCTATGCGTGGCTACGCACATGCGCTGAGCCTCTGACGTCAGCGGGTATCGTGATGTCACACGCAAAGGGACCAGCTGTATAACTAGGATGAATGCTGATACACTACACAAGTGTATATATGATATTGACACGACAAAAGTTAGGTCAACTAGAAACTACAGTAAAGAAACACTGGTAAATATGCTACACAATTGTGACTGGTCAGTGATAACAAGTTGCACTAACGTAAATGATGCCTGGGAAAAATTCAAAACAATGTTCACTGCCATCCTTGATAATATTGCACCAGTTAAAGAGGTTAGGATTAAACGAAGAATTGAACCCTGGATGACTACTGAGATATTAGATAATATGAAATTCAGAGACCAGTTGATAAAAAGATTTAAGGCAAACAGGATATTGCAGCACTAAATGAATTCCAAAGGGTGAGGAACAGTGCAGAGGCTTATAAAAGGCGCAAATGCAAGACACTATTGCTCAAAAATCGAAGAGTACAAGAATAACCCTAGAAAGCTCTGGCAACAACTCAAACAGTTGGGGTATAGCCATAAACCCGTAGATAGATCTAACAGTTCTAAATGTCGATAGCGAGGTATGCCACGAAACAACTAAAGTGGCAAATTGTTTTAATTCATACTACACAACTGTCGCATCAACACTAGTAAGTAAGCTACCAGCTGCATCAAATACCTTTAACACAGACTGTGAAGGTTGTTGCCAATCTTCTTAGGAAAAGTATAATAGAAAAAGACAATAATAATAACAATAAACACTTTATTTTAATAGAAAGAAATGTAAATAATAAATACGTAAATATGACTAATTATCCTATCTTAAGAAAAATGAAAAATGAAAAAAAAAATATATCACTGATCCAAAGCTAGGTATTTACAGACGGATGTAGATGTCTGTGTTGATCTTGTTAACACAGTAGCTATGAATCAATATTAGACTCCGTGTTGTTGTTGTTGCTGCATCGATGTTTCCCAAAAATCCAACAGTTTTCCACATCCACAATGTCACAAATGATATCAGGGACTCAGGTGAAGGTTGTCCCCTTGGTAAAGTACAGTTGCCTGAGGTTTCTAGAGTGTGGACTTAGGAACTACTGGCGTAGTGAAGAATTGGTGATAAAGACTCTCTCACTTGGTGAGTACGCCGGCCCCTCACTCAGCCTTGAATCCGATGATCCGTGTGGAAACAGAGGACTGTGGGAGAAACCAAAAGAATTACTCCCCACTCTAGTATTTATTCACATAGTAGGCATAAGGCCTTTAAAAGAAATGGTGAAACTGCAATAAATAACTTTACCAAAAGTCAGGCAGGGCAGAGCAGAAGTTAATGTTGATAAAATGAGTGAAGCCCAAAACAAATTAATGAGTGAAGCTCTAACATAAAATAATGAAGATAAGAGCCACTGTGAAGTACTTACAGTGAGTTCATGCGTGGTCAGTCGAGTGATGTTACTCACGATAAACAATTCGATATTGTTTATTTAGATTTTAGTAAGGCTTTTGATAGAGTACTGCACCAGAGACTGTTAAAGAAAGTGGCAGCTCATGGTATTGGGGGAAACGTTCTGTCATGGCTCACCAATAGGAAGCAGAGAGTGTGCATCATTAGCCACTCAGCATTTATGGGGTGAGGGTGTGCTGTTCCACGAGCTGCCACCTAGCGGCGAGCACTGGAAACTTCATTTTCTGTCAACATGGTGACGGCGAGCAGACGCAGGATTAATACCGTCTGTATAGACATGGTGTCTGGGGGTGTTGCAACAGGCTACAGTGACGACAGTGCTGCCTAATATCTTACGAGATGTCTACGGGTTGGAGACAGGAGATTTGTACGGAGTGGCTCTAAATGGAGTTAACAGAGTCTTCGTCAAGTTCTTGATGGCTGAAGCTTACGAGAGGACCGTAGACCACCATCAAGACAGGGTATATACAGTGCATTCTGGATTACAAGTACGACTGAAAGACGTGTCACGTACCTACACATGGATCAGGGTCAAGAATGTTCCATTCGAATCAGATCCCATGGACATCAGCGACGCATTTGGAGCTTACGGCAACGTGCATGCGGTAATGGCTGGGAAGTGGAGTGAGGGACCGTTGGTGGGTCTGTTCGAAGGGACGTACTTGCTCAAGATGACTTTAAGACAGCCCATCCCTTCTTATGTTGTCCTGCAGGATTTTAGGACCCAGCTCTACATAAGGTACGCGGGACAGAGGAGGACATGCAGGTTGTGTGGAGCGTATGAGCATGTGGCGGCAGACTGCATGCAGAGGCGGGGACCGAGAGTGGATGTTGGACGACGAGACCAGGGCGAAGGAGCGCGGGAGGAGGTGCAGGACCCGGTGGTTGACAAGGAGGTTGGACCTAAACTATGGAGTGAGATTGTCGAAGGGTCGACGGTGGTGTGTCAGACACTGCCACGGTCGGCAGGGCAGGTGCCTGCTGCTAGCGCCGAGGCGCTGGCTGACAGCATAGAGGAAGCCCCTTTGGTGGAGGCATTGAGGGAGTTGTTGGATGACCCATTGCCGGTGCTCAGTGGGGAGGCATGTGAGGGTGTGATTGAGGCTGTGTGTGTGGTGGATGAGTTGGTGAACAGCTGTGCAGAGCAGCAAGCCATTGTTCAGGAGCAAGTATCAGTAGAGGTACACAGACAGGAGAGTGTAGAGATGGATGGTAGTATGGAAGTGGTGGCAGGGTCCAGGAAAAGACCGGGCACGGGGACTGATAGTGAAGATATGTTAACACCAGCACAGAGGACAGGTAAAAAGTCAATGGTGGAGGTGGCGAGAAAGGACCTGGGGTTGTTGCATGGTAGTGAGCAGATCAAGGGTGGGAAGCTGATGGGTAAAGCTGGTAAGGGGAAGGCGGTCTCGCAGCCTCCATCGCGGCCAAAGGGCAAATCCTTACAGGAGTTTTCAAGTGTCTAACATTAAATGTAAATGGGTTACGGGATGAGCTTAAACGGGCGTGGGTAGAAGGCACTTTAAGGAGGTATGGTGTGCATGTGGCCTTTTTACAAGAACACAATTTTAGATGTGGGAGTTAGTTGATATTGAAAGGGTACAAGGTGTATGCTGGTTCATCAGGAAAATTAAAGGGAGGTGTGGCAGTAGCAGTCGCAGAATCTAGCCCTTTTACATTATTTGCATGGGAAGAGTGTGGGGGGGTCGAATTGTTCAGGTAGAGGGGGAGTGGGGTGGGGTGAGGGTATGTTTCCTGGGTGTTTACATGCTGGCAGATCATTCCAGGAAGGTGAAAGTGGACTTTGTAAGGGATGTAATGATTTATGCTTTTCGAGGTTTGCCAGGGGTGTCGATTGTGGGAGGGGATTTTAATTGCGTGATTCGGGTGCGGGATGTTGAGCCTAGGGGGAGCGGGTGTGTGTTGGGAGAGTTGAGAGATTTATTGCGGAGTGTGGGGTTGGGGGATGTAGTTGGGGTTGGGGGCCTGGGGGAGTGTACCTTTGTAAGGAGAGGTTACGGGGCCAGGTTAGATAGGATTTATGTGTCTGGGTCCGTGGTGGTAGGTAGGATTAGTTATGTGGATGTGGGTTTTTCTGACCATAGGGGGGTGTTGGCTGAGGTAGATTGGTCAGGTGCAGCCAGGGGATACTGGAAATTGAACCCACACAACAAGTGGTAGCAGCGGTGTGCCGTAATTTTTATGGATTACGATGTTATAGAGAGATAGACTACGACAACCAAGCAAACAGCCTCCAGACCGACCACGTTACCAGCTACTACATCCAAGAAGTCTACATATCTACAGTATCTCCTGGTCAGCTAAGTGCCTCATTGTTAATTTTGCTAAAA
Source organism: Cherax destructor (assembly GCA_009830355.1). Classification (NCBI taxonomy): domain Eukaryota; kingdom Metazoa; phylum Arthropoda; class Malacostraca; order Decapoda; family Parastacidae; genus Cherax; species Cherax destructor. The sequence goes on from WNWK01024579.1 coordinate 4,827, forward strand.
CCTACGAGGGGTTGACCCGGGTTTTGCAAATTCTGTACGAGTAAGCCAGTGAGGGGAGAGTCCCATTCAAGCCAGTAAAGCCACCACCAGTTACGTCAGCCTAGGCTTAAGCCAGCTTCTACCTTGCTGTGCTAATTTGTCACAAGATTCCAAGCCAGTCAATCTGTGTGAAAATATTCTACTAAGCCAGCAAGCCACTCTGCTGTCTGAGAAGTAAGCCACGTGCGTTCACGCATTTATACCACCTTTGTACTCCAGTGTCTTGCTGTTCTGAGTACAATACCATCCCCGTGGTATTCCTGGGTTATTCAAGCCACCCTGGGTTAAGTTCATGTAAACGGCGTAAGCCACAGGCGCAAGCGGGAAGCGGTGTAAGCCTAGCTACAACACCAACCGCCACCACCCCCCACCACCCACGCCAGAGCAGATGCCTTGACCACGTGCATCCACCCACACAAAGCATTAAGTGTGGATTATTTCACCCTTAACTGGGTCCTGCAAGCAGTTATTGGCTACGAACCAGGTCGAGCGTCCTGAGTGTGTTTCTTCTGAACTGTTGTGCCAACTGTAAAAAGCCTCGGTTCGTAGTCCACCGGTTTATGCACATTACTTCAAGTTATCAACGAGTGAACCAGACGACCAGCCTCCACCACCACGCTTCAGTCACCGATCTCCACCCTAGAGACATTTATTGTGTTGTTTTATTTTTCAGATAATCTATAGACAATTTCGTGTGTTGAGACAATTTCTGCGAGTTACATAAATTTTGAGTTATCCTAGGAAGTGTTCTGTGTTAAATTAATTATTTGCATTAATTTTTGATTTCACTAGTATTGTCTCTTGTTAATTATTGCGTTATAATTTCTGTGAATTTCGTTGTGTTACTAAGTATGCAGTAAGTACAGTTTTGTTAAAGTTATCTTGTGTTCCAATATTCCACCAAGTAGTAATTTTAAAAGATTTTAAATTTCTTCCCCAGCATTGTCCATGTGTTGTTGAATTTTCTGTCTTGTTAATTATTGTGTTTCACCAAGTGCACTATCCCAGAGTTATCATTTTTTATTATCTTACCCTTGTTTGTTAATGTTTTAATTGTGTAATTAATTAATTTTGCTTGCCCCAGTAACTACATATTGTTTTCTCCTCCAAGCAATTTTTAACATTTTACCAGTAGTATTCCCTGCTAATTCTTATGTGTTGCAGTCAGTGTCTCTTATTCCCATTGCACCCACTATTGTTTTGTGTACTTGTTCTTTTTGTATAGTGCTAATGTGCCTTCATTTTGCAGATTAGTGATTTAACTTACTGAAGATATTATTTTGCTCCAATAATTATATATAGTCAACAAGAGCATGACTTTGTATATGCAGTAAGTTAACTGTTCTGTGCCTTTGATGAGTATCTTCAGCTAATGTAAGTGTTAATACCATTTTATTGTCATTAATTTTTCATTTGTTTTCATGTGTTGTTGAACAAATTCACTCTTAAGTTTGTCTAAAGTCAGTGTTTTTAGTAAATTGTTCAGTAACTGTTTCATTGAGTTACCTTGCTTTGCTTGCAATTAAGAGTAAGAGTGTTCAAACTATTTTATTTCTAATATCTTTGTGTTGTGTGAAAATAATTTACCCCAGTGTGAATTTTTTTCAATCAGTCATTCCTGAAATTGATTTTGTGTAAATTAAATTCGCCAGTATTCACCTTGTTTTATCAATTTTGTTGTGTTTAATTGCTCTAGTAACTTGTCATTTCCTAAGAGTAATAAGTAATATTCTAGTGAACGTCTAGAGATTCAAGCAGTAAAGTTACTTTAATTTTTGCCTGTGAATATTCTATCAAATTGTTTTATCAGACTGTTGCTAGTGCCATAACCATTATTGAATTCTTTTAATTAGTTGTGCATTTAATTCTTTTATTGTGTTGCAATTTTGTTGATATTGACAAGAAAAGAAAACTCATTTTGCTGTTCAAGTTAAAGCTAGATTGTTTTAATTTAGTGTGTTGAGTTTCCTTGCCAAGTCAATTTCCAGTGAGTTATCTTTTCTTTAGTGTTATTGTGCTATTATCCGTGTTATGCATGCAGAATAGTTAATAATTACTATCAGTTAAGCTATATTGTGCCATATACTTGTGTAAATTTTGCTTTCAATTCGATTCTCGTTTATTTGCTCAATCATGTCTCAGGAAAATGTAACTTGTAATGGGGTGAGTGTTGCCAGTCAAGGCAATGACGTGGGACTGCCTAATCAGAATCAATTGAATAACGAACGACAAAAGACTCCTCGTTCTTCTAACTACTCTAGAGACCCCATTGATTCACTACCCCTTTTTAATGGTGACCCAGACAGTCTTGACGACTGGTTCCTTGCAATTCGTTCAAGGGCAAGTTCCGTGGAAAGTCCTCAATCGGAGGAGCGCCTTATTACTATGGCAAAAGAATCCTTAGCTAGGTCGCCTGCCGCTAATAATGTGTTGACTCTTTTGCGTATGAAAGAATTCAAAGGTCTAACTAAATGGGAAGAATACGAATCAAGATTACGTAAGTTCCTCAATCCTAAAGAGGCCGTAGATCCGTTTATTGTACTAAAGGAACTAGTGAACGCGGTCCCTAGGCACGATGAACAGCTGTGTCAATTTGCTTTCAGGTTAGATGCCCTCTTATCATCGTTTGCGACTGGATTCCAAAAATCCTCTTTCTTCCCACCTGGCCATGTAATGGATGGTTGGTCAATAGGTAAATTTGCAGCTTATGGTGCCATTAAGCAATTGATGCCACCTACAGCAGTATATGCTTATAAGGCAAGTCCTTTAACTGTCAGTGTAGAACCTCTTGAAGCTCTCGGACATGTCCGTGATTTGTGTCCCCCCAAATCGTTCCCTCATCGTAGGTCAGTACAATCCACATTACCTGAGTTACAGCACTCAATCCCGCCTGTCGTTTGTGCAACACGGCAAGGCCCTAGTAACTATCATTCCCGTTCTTCTTCCAAAGGGAGTGTGAAAAGTCAGTACGCTCATAGTAACCGTAGTACCTATAGTGACCACAGCAGATGTATCTGCTACAACTGTGGTTACAGAGGTCATATTGCAATAAACTGTCCTGACAATGCCTCTAAGAAACGTCGCACTGTCGAAGAGCCCTATCCAGACTTACCTTATTGCACTTATCACCGGATAGCTGGCCATGATACTTCCGAGTGTAATGCCTTAAATAACCGCGGGTATTCCAGATCCTTCCGTGGTCGCTCATACAGTAGAAGTAGAAGAGGTAATATAGGCCGTGGTTCTCAGCCTAATAACCAGAACCAAGCAAAGTTTGTGAACTCGGGGGAATCCGAGCGCCCCAATCAGACCGACCCGTGGTGACAGTAGGAGATACGGAGTACTCCATCCCCACCCAGAATTCCTTCGAGGCTCTGTGTGATCTCGATGGAGAGGATTGTGGTGATGAAACTCCAGTAACTGATGATGACTGTTCTGTAGACGAGATAATTGAGGAAATTATTGATGAAATTCCAGTGGTGGAAGATGATACTTTTGGAGACGAGGTGGAACAAACTTTTACTGATGATAATCCGCCATCTTGTTTGCATATTAGTTCCAGTGTAAATATGGGTCCCTTAGTAGAAGGATCCATGTATGGTGCACCCGTCCAGGTGTTTATGGATTCTGGGGCACAAGTCAATATCATCAGGTCTAGTTTGTTTAGAGATAAGCAGCTAAAACATGTCCTTCTCATAGAACCAGCTCGTGTGTCCACCCTTCGTGGTGTTGCGGGTTCTCCATTACGTGTCAGAGGTTGGACTACTCTTACCTTCTTTATCCAAGGTAGAGAATTAACCACTTCTTTCCTTGTCGTTGATAAGATTAGTTTCCCTGGTGACCTTCTACTCGGATTTGCTGCCATGAGAGATTTCCGAATTGTGCTTGATCCTTACCGATAGCAGGCAGAAATCGATGACCTAGTTGTACCATTTTCGGGTTATCAACTGGGATCCGAGGTCTGCCATACAGCTGCAGAGTTTACAGACCGGATTAAGTACTTGCAAGCCGATATGTTACCTAGTAGCGTTGCCAAGCGGCCAGGCACTGGAAATTCTGTCACTCAAGTCTGTGTTCCACCCTCAACAAATTTAGACATGCAAGATAGTGCCCAGCCTACTCAGGTGCCGGAGGTATCCCGGACCGCCTTGAGTACTGAGTCTATCTCGGCAATGCCGACTAATTCAAGTAGTAGTTTCTCCACAGGGGACGCCTTGTCGGAAAACACCTATTTGAAATTAGTAATGCCATCTCTTGTCGACGTCACGTGCCGTCTGCAGAAAGATACCTCTGTAGCAGCTAGTGCCCTGACTAGAGTGTCTGTTGTTGTCCCCCATGTTCCAGATGGTGACAATGTTCTAGTTGACAGTAATTCCTGCAGAGTGAAGGGTTTATTTGTTGAGCCATCTTTACATACTGTCCAAGACAGTAAGATATTCCTAGTTGTCGCTAATACCTTGGGTCACAGTGTTCGACTCAGAGCCAATACCATCATTGTTGATCTTGTTCACTACCCTTACCCTATTCGGGTTGAGGATGAGTTGCCACCTGACCAGTGGGTCGGTGCTTTTCAACCGGGAGGATCCATCCACTCCACCGGACCAGTCTATTCCACCAGTAGAAGAGAAAGACTTAGCTTCTACTGACTTTCCAGACGAAGTCGGACGGTTGTTGAAACTGTTGAATAAACACCGTAGAGCAATTGCCTTACCAGGTGAGAAGATGGGTTTAACGAACCTATTGTCCCATCGTATCCCACTTGAACCTGGTACCAGACCAATTTATGTACCTGCGTACAGGATGCCGCATTCACAAGTCGCTGTCGCAGAGGAATTAATAAATAAGATGCTTGACGATGGTGTGATCGTACCTAGTAACTCACCCTGGAATGCGCCCTTAATCCTAGTACCTAAGAAGGACGGTACTTGGTGCCCAGTGATTGATTTTAGGAAGTTAAATGTGAAAACAATTCCAGACCGTTTCCCACTTCCTGTACTTGGTGACCTGTTACGTAATATAGGAGATAATAAGGTCTTCTCAACCCTCGATTTGTTACAAGGGTTTTGGCAAGTTCCTCTTCATGAGGACAGCCAAGAGCTCACCGCATTCTCTACTCCAACAGGTCATTTCGAATTCTGTCGTATGGCTTTTGGATTAAGATCTTCACCTATCACATTCTCGAGGCTCATGACCAATATTTTTAGAGGCCTTATAGGAAAAGATCTAATGGTATATTTAGATGACGTAATTGTTATGTCCGAGGATGTAAATAAGCATTTAGAAAGACTAGAGAAGGTACTGAGTAAGCTTGAAGAAGCCAATCTAAAGATCAAACTGTCTAAATGTCAATTTTTCAGATCAGATATTAAGTTTCTGGGTCACGTAGTCACTCCTAGAGGGGTTATGACTGACCAAAGTAAAGTAGATGCAGTATTGAATTTTCCAACTCCCAAAACTGCTGATGCCGTAAGATCCTTTGTAGGCTTAGCAGGTTTATAGATCATATTGCCAATTTTTCCTCAATAGCAGCTCCTCTAACTGAGTTGCTTAAGAAAGATGCTCCATTTGTTTGGACCTTCAGTCAGGAAAAAGCATTTCAAACCTTGAAAGAAAGATTAACTTCTGCTCCAATCTTAAAATTCCCAGATTTTACAAAGCCTTTCTATTTAACCACTGATGCCAGTTCTATAGGCATTGGTGCAGTTCTTGCACAGAAGATTGATAGTAAATACAACGCAGTTGCATTTGCTAGTCGAGTCCTTACAAAGGCTGAAAGGAATTATACAGTAACTGAGCAAGAAGCCTTAGCAATAGTGTGGTCTTTAAAACACTTCCGAGACATAATTTATCAGTACCCTGTCCATGTCTTGACAGATCATGCACCTCTAATACCATTGTTCCAGAATAAACAACCTACTGGAAGACTAGCTAGATGGTCCTTAACTATCCAAGAGTTCAACCCTACCTTTGAACATTTACCTGGCAAGTCAAATGTAGTTGCAGATGCTTTATCGCGTCATGTTAGCGTAGTAACTGCTGATCCTCCGTTTAGTGCTGAGGATGTAAAGAATGCCCAAAGAACAGATCCCTTGTGGTCTGGTGTGACTCGATTCCTGCTACAGGGGAAAACCTTATTCTTACTGTGAAGCCACCAGCACTTATCAGTGACTTTATTATGAACCAAGAATTACTGTATCGCGTAACCGAGCTGGGAACGCCTAGTAGACAGGCATACCAGTTAGTAATTCCTCAGTCACTAGTAAAAGTAGCTTTACAGCTAATTCACGATGCACCAGGTGTGGCACACCCTGGTATGGACCGTTCGATTAAACAAGCAAGATTGAAGTACTTTTGGCCTCGTATGGCAACTGATATTACCGAGTATGTTAAGAAGTGTAGTATTTGTATGAAACACAAGGGTAATATCAACGGTCCCAATCATCCAGATGTATCCCACTACTAGTGAGCCATGGGAAAGAGTTGCAATAGATCTGCTAACTAATTTTCAATGTACAACGCAAGGCAATAAACATCTGTGTGTGATGGTCGATCATTTCACCAGATATTGTGAGTTAGTTCCTATTCCAGACAAGACTGCCGAGACAGTAGCTAAAGCGTTTAAGGAACGTATAATCTGTAGACACACCACTCCTAAATCCTTAGTATCCGATAATGGAGTGAATTTTGCAACGAGATTCTAGAAACCTATGTGCCTTGTATAAAATTACTAAATCTACCATTGTTCCACACCATCCTGCCAGCAATGGTTTAGCAGAAAGAACTAATAAAAAAGTACTCGATGTCTTGAGAGCCACTGTTAATCAAAATAGTTCAACCTGGGATGAAGTTATACCTGATGTTCAATGTGCTATAAATTCTGCTTTCAATGCTTCTATAGGTGATACACCGCATTACGCCTTGTATGGTGTTGACAAGCGTTTGCCTTATGAGTTGTTATATTCTAATCCAAAACCGTCGTATAACCCTGATGATTTCATAGCAACTCGTACCAGCCAAGCTCAGAGTGTTTTCAGAAGAATTCGAGAAACACTTCATAAGTCAACAGCAGAATTTACTAGAGTAACTAATACTAAAGCCAAACCGACTAAAGTTCAAGTAGGGTCCAGAGTCATGTTGTTCAACTTTAACAAAACTTCAGCAATGCCTAAATTAGACCAAAAGTTTGTTGGCCCATATCGAGTAGTTGAACATATCAAGGGCAATAAGTATAAAGTTAGAGAACTTAGTACGGGTAAGTGTAAAGAATCACATTTAGATCATATGAAGTTAGTATGTGACGAAGACGAAGCCCCTGACAACCAGACTGTTGTGACTGACAATGATAATCCGTCTGACCCCGTACCTTCAACTTCCAGTAGTGAGTCAGAGGGACAACCTGATTATTGTTACTCCTTGCGTACACTACAAGTGTTGAGAAATCCCCAAGTATCATTTGTTGATATCAGTGTAGACCCTCCTCAATCAGAAGTTGAGTTACCTACTGTAACAGAGTTTGATCCACCCAGAGATGATAACCATTCTGTATATGTAAACTTACCTAGCAGAGTTGGGGTTAAATGTAAATAGACTGTACAATTAGATGATTGAGTTAAGAGAAATTGTCGACTGTGTGTTTTGTTACTAAGTGTTCATTATCTAGAATTTTTTTGTGTGTTCATGTTCCCTGCTAGTTCTGAGCTTTAACAGTTGACCGTGCTAGCGAGTCTCTCTTTTCTGTTAAAACTTCTTCCTTGTAAATATATTTATTCTTCCTCAGAACCCGCTGAGTGCATGAATACAGATTGATCGATCAAATTTGCAAATTGTAATTTATATAATCTGTTATATCTAGATCCATTAAATTTCTCTTATGTACCATTAACTTAAGAAGTGCGAGAGTAAGATTAATCTTGATCAGTTCAAAGTTATAATGTGTTTGCTATTGTATAGATTCACCCAGTACCACCTGTCTGTTCAGCCTATAGAGTCGTATAGTATGCCGAGACGTCATATGATAACATGGCCGAGCTGTCGTATCAGTATCATATGTACACTTGTGTAGTGTACCAGCATCCAGCATTCATCCAACTTATACAGCTGGTCCCTTTTCGTGTGACGTCACGATACCCGCTGACATCAGAGGCTCTGCGCATGTGCATAGGCTCACATAGGCACACCCTCACTAGCGGTAGACCTACGAGCGAGACAGACGGTGTGGCTGGACTCTCCTTCACTTACTGTAAATATACCGTAACCATCCAACAAGGAGTATCTTTGACCTCCTATATATCTCTCTCAAGACCCACACAACAATGTAATGATTTATGCTTTTCGAGGTTTGCCAGGGGTGTCGATTGTGGGAGGGGATTTTAATTGCGTGATTCGGGTGTGGGATGTTGAGCCTAGGGGGAGCGGGTGTGTGTTGGGAGAGTTGAGAGATTTATTGCGGAGTGTGGGGTTGGGGATGTAGTTGGGGTTGGGGGCCTGGGGGAGTGTACCTTTGTAAGGAGAGGTTACGGGGCCAGGTTAGATAGGATTTATGTGTCTGGGTCCGTGGTGGTAGGTAGGAAGGATTAGTTATGTGGATGTGGGTTTTTCTGACCATAGGGGGGTGTTGGCTGAGGTAGATTGGTCAGGTGCAGCCAGGGGGTACTGGAAATTGAACGTGAGGCTGTTATCGGGTGTGGGTAATAGGGCGGAGTTTGCAGGATGGTGGGATGGGTTATGGGAACGGGGTCGATGGGAGGAAGATGTGGTGGGTTGGTGGGTGTTGGTGGGAAAGCCGCAGATTCGTAAGTTTTATCAAGGTTTGGGTAAGGAGGAGGCGAGATGGAGATATGGGATGCATCAATATATTGAAGGCCAATTACGGAGTTGTTATGCTGAGGCGGGACACGAGGTTACGGGGGAGATAAGGGAATTGAAGAATAGGTTGATAGAGATACAGAACTAGAGGTTTGGGCATGTAGGATAAGCGGGTATGATGATGTTTTGTGGGGATAGGCCTTCGAAACACATATTGGGATAATGTAGAGTGCATAGGGAGAGAATGACGATGGAAAGGGTGGAGGTGGAGGAGAGTGTGGATGGTTACGAGCGGGGGATGGAAATTAGGGGAACTGAAGTAATTGGGGTGTATGTGGACAAATGGTTTCAGAGGTATCTCGGCAGTGTGGGTGTACAGAGGGAGGCTCGTGATGAACTGATGGAGGGGGAGATTGGAGGAGTGGTGTGAGTCATTAGTGAGGCAGAGGTTTGGGAGGCAGTAAGTGGGATGAGTAGAGGGAAAGCTCCTGGTATTGATGGGTTGGCAAATGAGTTCTACAAGGATAACTGGGATAGTGTGAGGGGTTGTGTGACAGAAGTAATGAATAGGATGAGGAGGGTTGGGAGGATGGGACAGGGAGGATGGGAATGGGCATGATGGTATTGGTGAAGAAAGGGAAGGTGGGAAACCGGTTGAGTAACTACAGGCCATTGGTGCTTATGAACACTGATTATAGGATTTTTGCCAAATTATTGGGTAACAGGATGAAAAGGGTGCTTGAGGGGTGATTGCGGGGAGGCGGGGGGATACCGGGAACGGGCATGAGAGGATTAAGGACTTTTTAGACAGGGTAGGGAGTGGGGCATCCTAGCTTTGGACTGGAGAGGGGCGTATGATAGTGTGGAAAGAGAGGTTTTGTTTGAGGTGTTGAGGAGACAGGATTTTGGGGAGGGGGTTGTGGATTGGGTTAGGATGTTATATGAGGGGGCTGTTAGTTCCATTTTGTCCTAGGCCATGTCAATTAGACACTAGGCCTGTTTATGTATGTATGTGTGTGTGTGTGTAAGGAAACACCAAATGTTTCTGCCCCACCGGAAGGTTCGAAACAGGTGAATGGGAGGCTCGGAGTGTGGTGGGGATGGGCAGGGTCTGCGGCAGAGTTGTCCCCTGTCGCAGATTCTCTTTTGCGTACAAGATCCTTTCTATCGTCTAATGGACCTTGGGGCAAGGGGGCAGTGGGATAGAGCATCGTGGGTTATGTGGATGACACAACGGTGCCTTGGGAAATGAGGTTGGGTTGAGATGGTTAGAAGGTGTTTACATATATTTTGTGAATAGTGAGAAATCTAAATTGTTGGAGGTGGGATCATGGGTGGGGGGATTGGGTCAGGGCCATGGTTGGGTGGTGGTGGATAGCATCACTATTTGTGGTATTGTGTACATGCAGACAGGTATCAGACAAGGAGGTGAATTCGGAGGGTGGTGCACTGGGTACGGATGTGTATGCAAGCGTGGAGGCCGAGTGATCTTACCTTGAGGCAGAGGTTATAGCTGTGAATATGTTAGTCTACAGTAGGATTTGGTATGTAGCTGGTGTGTACCCTCTGTTGAGGGCGGATGTAATTGAGATTGAACGTAGGGTCTTCAAGATATCTGGGAATGGGAGGCATTGGTTGTGGAAGGATGTGGTTAGGAATGGGGTTGGGAGGGAGGTTTAGGGTTAATATGGTTGGAGAAGCGGCTGGTTTATATGTATGTGAAATGTTGCCTGGTGAGGAGAGGGGTTTGGGAGAGAGGAGGGGGATGGGGTGGTGGGGGTGTTGCGGGAGGTGAAGGATGGTGGAGGGGAAAGGAGTTTGACAACTGTAGAGATTTGTTGAGGAATTTATTGGTCACAGTGGAACCGTAAAAGTTGAAGGTAAAGCAGATGATGGGTTTTGGTGAGGGGGATCAGGTAGTAGAGGTGTGGCGGTTTTCCCGGATACGATTGGGTATGGATTTGGAGGGATTTTAGGGACTCAGGTTACGTGCTAGGGATTGTGGTTGCGGGATGTGGGCCCCAGGAAAGGATCAGGGCTCTGGCTGCAAGAATGTATTGTAGAAGTGTAGAAACAGGCTGGTGTATGGGGTGGTTGGGATGAGAAGTTTAGTCTGGCTTACAGGAATCTAACAGTGGGTGGGTTATTATAGGGGTTGTTGGGGCTTTTTTCTGGACTGGGGAGGCCGTGTGTTTGTGTTAGGTATGGTAGGGTCACATATGTGTTTGTGTGTATTGGGGGGTTGGCGGGGTGGGTGATGATGGTCGACGTCTTACAAGTTGGACAGGGCGACAGTAGGAGGGGGGTGTGGCTGTGTGTCTCGGAGGGGGTTGGTTCTTCGGGATAGGCTTAGGTTGGGGTTTGTTTTTGGTTTTTCGGTGGGGGATCATGGAAAGGCGTAAGGGTTGGCCACCTCCTGTGTTCCTTCATAACCAATGTTTAATGATCAATAGTGTGTGTGAGGAATTTGTCCATGCAGGTACTTTTGTACTTCTTAAAACTTTGTTATATGTCATAGAGAACATATTTGCTTTTTTGCACGATAATGTACACAATTTTTTTCTTTTCTTTTCTGCACTTTGGGTTTACAGTCATGTTTGTGTCACGCATATTATGAATGGGGTATAGGCAGATCTTGTATTTAATAAGGTAAAACTTAATACTGAGAATTCTAGGATGTTTATGTTATCATGTTCATACCCATTGTATATTGATGGTAAATTGTTGCATGTTATTGATAAATAGCTGAACGTTTTTATCAAGAGGCAAGGACAATGTTTTACATTGTTAGAATATAAAGTTTGATTTGTACATTATGTTATTAGAGGACAAGGTTGTATATTTAGGTATTAGCTGGGCCTAGTCTTGGGGTAGGTGTGTAGGGGTGGGTTTCTAGGTTGTTGGTAGGGAGGGACTGTATGTATTGTATGGGAGTGTTACAAGTCGGACGCTTGTACTCCAAGTTTTTTATGTTTAATTTGTATTGTATGTGTTCCTATTCGGAATAATTTTATCTGAGTAGGCTATTATGTCTATGCATAAGCCGGTGTTATCATTGAACGTTCTTCAGTGTTTGCACTAGTAGGTTGTTATGCACAAGGATTGATAAGGAAGGTCATGTTAAAGTTTTGCAGTATGTAGTTAGTTTTGTGAGGTTGCCTCATGTTCAGGCTAGCGAGTGTTATGTTGGTTGTTGGATTTTGAAATATTATTATGTATGCTGAAATATGTGTCAAATAAAATATAACAAAAAAATGATACTCAACATGGATTCACGAGGGGCCGTTCCTGCCTATCTAATTTATTAACCTTCTTTAGTAAAGCTTTTGAGGCTGTTGATCACGATAAAGAATTCGATATTGTTTATTTAGATTTTAGTAAGGCTTTTGATAGAGTACCGCACCAGAGACTGTTAAACAAAGTGGCAGCTCATGGCATTGGGGGAAAAGTTCTGTCATGGCTCACCAATAGGAAGCAGAGAGTGTGCTTAAATGGGGTTAAATCCGAGTGGTGTTCCAAAGGGATCAGTCTTAGGCCCGTTGTTGTTTATAATATATATCAATGACCTTGATGAGGGAATTACTAGTGATATGAGCAAATTCGCCGATGACACGAATATAGGTAGGATAATTGATTCTAACGTAGATGTCAGGGAACTTCAAGAGGATTTAGACAGACTCAATTCCTGGTCAGAAAAGTGGCAGATGCAGTTCAGGTAGATAAATGCAGGGTTCTGAAGCTCGGGAGAGTCCATAACCCAAGCACTTATAAGTTAAATAACGTAGAACTTAGCCATACAGGTTGCGAAAAGGACTTGGGGGTTATGGTAAGCAGCAACCTTAAACCAAGACAGCAATGCCTAAGCGTACGTAATAAGGCAAACAGATTACTGGGATTTATATCAAGAAGTGTAAGCAACAGAAGTCCAGAGGTTATATTACAGCTTTATACATCGTTAGTAAGGCCTCACCTAGATTACGCAGCTCAGTTCTGGTCTGCATATTACAGAATGGATATAAATTCGTTAGAAAACATTCAGCATAGAATGACTAAATTAATATATAGCATTAGAAATCTTCCGTATGAAGAAAGATTGAAGACCCTAAAATTACATTCACTTGTGAGCGAAGAATGAGGTGAGACATGATCGAGGTATACAAGTGGAAAATGGGTATTAACAAAGGGGGTATAAATAAGGTCTTGAGAATATCTCTCCAAGAAAAACCCGCAATAATGGATTCAAATTAGATAAGTTTAGATTTAGAAAGGATATAGAAAAGTATTGGTTTGGAAATATGGTAGTTGATGAGTGGAACAGTCTTCCCAGTAGGGTTATTAGCTAGGACCTTGGGTAGTTTCAAATTTAGGTTGGATAAATTCATGATGAGAGGGGTTGGGTTTGAGTGGGAATTGCACATGAGTAAATAGAATTATCAAAGCTTATTTCTTAGGTAGCATTTAAGATTGGGTTGAACAAATATCTTGTTAGTGGGATGGAATGTGAAAGACCTGCCTAGTATGGGCCAACAGGCCTGCTGCAGTGTTCCTCCTTTCTTATGTTCTTATGCTGGTGCGTGGAGAATTAATGATCTGAAGAGCCTTTCTTGCAATCTTTGATGAAAAAGGAAGGAAAATGTAAATCAATGAAGGTTTGGTGAATGTACGTATATTCCTCGTCAATAAACTCAGGACTACAAATTCGGTAAGCTCTTAAGAAAAATCCGATGATGATGCCTTTTGGTCTTAGTATCTTGACTGGAATGAAAGTGTGTGAGATCATTTTATTTGTGGTTTCCGGTAAACTTGAAATCTTAGGTTGTTAGCTACTTTGTGGTTGAGACGTCTAGAAAGGGTAGCTTGTCGTTGGATTCTTCTTCTAGTGTAAACTGGATTGGCGGTTCAACTGCATTGAGCCTTGCCTGAAGATTCCGTACATTAAAACATTTGGGAGTTATTACGAGGATGTCGTCCACGAACGAACCAAGTGACGCTTGAGGGGATGATGTTCGAAGGTTCAGCCTTGAGGTGTTCCATGTCAAGTTAGCTAAGATGGCACTGATGGGGACCCCATTCCTATGCCGTATGTTTGTTTGTAGAGCCTGTTATTGAAAGAAAAACAGTTGAAATTAACACAGAGTTCAATAAGGTCAACAAAATCTCTGGGAGGTAGAGGAAGGTTAAGGTCCTGATTGACTTTAGAATTTGCTGCCCAGCCACTGTGGTGAGCGGGTGTGCTGGCTGGTTTCCAATGGTGGCCAGTGTTGACAACTTTATTTTCTCCAATATGGCGGAGACTTACAGAAGGGAGAGTGCACACTGTGTGCATAGAGGTGCTTGTTGGCACTATTTATCCGTAAATGTTGAAGTTCTCTTGCCAGCCATTCTCAGAGACACTATGGAATTCCCAACAGACATTTGGGATTTCATTAAATGGAGCTACACGAGTGTTTGTGAAGTTCTTGACAAGTGGTGCCTATGAGAGAGTCGTTGATGTCTACCAGGAGAAGCGCATGGTCGTTTCAGAATGTTTGTAGTTGAGATTAAGGGATGTGTCCGACTTTTACGTAGATACGTATTCGGAATATCCCCTTTGAAGTGGATGCCGGGATGTGAGAGATGTTTTAAGGCATATGGAGGATCCACGCGTATAATGTTGGCAGGTGGGTGCAGGGTACCTACACTGGAATGCCTGAGGGATCTTACAGTTTAAAGATGTCTTTGAGGAGGCCAATCCTCTTATGTCCTGATGCCAATTTAGGATGCAAGTTTATGTGACGTACGTGGTGCAAGTACAGACGTATCTGCTCTGTGGTCAGCCGACATATGCAGCAGGTGTGAGAGACGTGGACCAAGGCCCAGCAAAAAGTGGCAGTGGGGGCCAGGAGCATGGTGCGGAGAGCCCTTCAGGTGGCGAGGAGGTGCATGGGTCATCTTCAGGGTACGTGGACGGTGGGAAGAAGGTGGAGGACGTGGTAGATGAAGGGAGGTGGTGGTGGTTCCCTTGCCACCTGGACGAACCGGTGATGGTGGAAGACAGCAAGGTCACTGTCGTGCAGGAGGAGGTGGACGATTGGTGGAGTTGACGGGGCCTATGATGGAGGACCTGAGGATGATGCTTGACAGTCCGCCTTCTGTGGGAGAGGAGTCCGTGGGAAGGACTACCCGGAGGTAACAGCAAGCCCGGGTGAAGTGCTGAGGAGGATGTGAGTAAGGGTGCTTGTGGTGGCAGTGGGGAGTGTACGAGAGTGTGTGGTTGAGGCTGTGGTTCATAGGGAGGAAATTGATGTGAATGAGGTGTCTGAAGAGGTCATGGAGGTGGCGGGAATCCGGCAAGAGATCAAGTGGCTTGGTGGAGGATGACGTGTTGGACACCGGGTCAGAGGACAGGTAAGAAAGGTTCATGGATGTGGTCAGGGGAGGGGGTCAAGGAGAAGGTCTTGACAAGGAGGGAGTTGGTCTCAGTGGGGGTGGGACAGTGGTTAAAGCAGGAGTGTCGAGAGCGATGAAGCAAGAGGGAAACCACCGTTGAAGCCTTCAAGTGTATCAATATGAATGAACGGCCTTAGGGCCGAGGTCAAGAGGATGGGTTGAAAGGAATTTATGGAGAGAGGGCATTGAGTTGTTTTCTCCAAGAACATAATTTTAGGTGTGGTGGGATCTGAAGTTGCAGGGTTTTACTTTGTACACTGGTAGTGCTGAAAATTCAAGGGGGGTGTTGGTAGGTATTAGGGAGACCAGCCCTTTCATCTGAGGCGTGGGAAGAGGTGGGTGGCGGAGGATTGTTAGGGTTGATGGTGAATGGGGTGATATCCCGGTTAGTTTCATTGGTGTATATATGCCTGCGGTTAATGACATAGTTTAAAGGGTGAGTTTGTGAGAGATTACTTAGTATATGCGTTAAGGGGACTCCCTGAGGTAACTGTGTTAGCGTGACTGGAATTGCATAATTAGGAACGTGATGTGGAACCAAGGGGATGCGGATGTGTACTAGTGGAGTGCAAGACTTACTGGGAGCGGTGGGGGTTCGAGATGTGGTAGATGGTAGGAATGTCATGGTGGAACATACGTTCATAAGGAGAGGATATGCAGCACATTTAGATTGGTGTATGTGTCCTCGTGTATAAATGTGAAGAGGTGCTAAATAGACGAGGGTTTTCAGATCATAGAGGTGTGGTGGCAGTATTAGGGTGGGTGGGTGCAGAAGTTTTATTCGGATCTGTGGAGGTTGAATGTAAGTTGTTAAATAGGAGGGACGTGAGGGTTTTGCGGTTTGGTGGGAGGGTTTATGGGGTGGGGCAGGGAGATTAGGGATGTGGTGAAGTGGTGGAATACGACAGCGAAGGAGGCGGGAGGAGGTTATTATAGGCGTGGTGTGGAGGAGGGATATGGTATGGGTTACAGCGTTATTTGGAGGGGCGGTTGGGACTGTTACGGAGGGGGGTGCCATCATCAGGAAATAGCTTACTTAAGGGAGATTATGGGATATACAGAATGATGTTTTTAGGGCGATAAGGGTACGTAGTCAATTAGAGGTGTTATGGGGGATAGGCCTCAGGCACGGTATACGGAGGTTTCCGGAAACGTAAAACGGACATGACGCTGGCAGCATTGATGGTGGAGGAGGAGTGGGTGGGTATCATCAGGGGTCAGGTGTTACGCACAACAGAGGGGATGTGTGCTTATGCAAGGTTATGGTTTCAGTGTAAATTTGAGGGTAGGGAGAGGGATGAGGTTAGTAGGAGGATTGTTTTGGAGGGAACCAGGGAAGACTGGGAGGAGGATAGGAAGGTGTTGGGTGGGAGGATTCGTGACGAGGTTGGCAGGCAGTGCAGGGGTTGAGGATGGGGAAGGTGCCTGGGGTGGATGGATTGCCTGGGGACTCATGTAGCTCATTGGGATATATTAAGGATGTTTAGTGAAGGTTTTAATCAGATGAAGGATAGGGGCAAATGGAGGAAGTGCAGAGAACCGGGGTAGTGGTGTTGGGCGAAGGGTAGGGATAGTGATATTGCAGGGGTTGGGCTATAACATTGTTGTGCTCAGACTATAAGATCTATGCAAAAATACTGGCAAATCATGAAACTGGTGTTTGAAGAGGTATTGGAGGTTGGCCAGTATGGGAACCTGGACCAGTATTAGGACAGGGCATGGAGAATTAGGAATTTCAAATAAGGAAGGGGGAAGAGTCCTAGGATTAGACTGGGCAACCACTTATGATAGTGTGGATAGGGAAATGTTGGTTGACTTTTTTATCGAAGGGGGGGTTTGGGGAGGGAAGTTGTGGGGTGGGTTGTTGTTATATGATGGGGCTTTAGCAAGGCAGAAGGGAAGTTGGGGTCAGGTGAGTTTGAGAGGGGTTTGGGCAGGGGTGCCCCCTGTCGAGATTTTTTTGGGGGTGTCTGCAGGACCCCTTTATAGTTAGTTAGAGAAGGGGTATGGGACGGGACGGGTGTGGGGGTGAGACGGGCAGAGGATATGTAGATGCCGCCAATTGATAGGGAGTGGTGAGGGGTTAGATAATGTTAATAGGATTATTGAGGTTTTGGTGGGCTCTGGCATGTCATCAACAGGGTGAAATCAAAGATTGGAGGTAGGTTCATAGGTGGAGGGCGTTTGGGAGGACGGGAGGGTGGAGTGTGTTAATAGTATTAAAATTTAGTGTTATTTTCAATTTATGATTTGGAGGGATTAAATTCAGAGGAAGTGGTGAGTAAAGCGCTTGCGGTTAGGTGGTTTTAGTCCGGAGGTCACATTGTTGGCTGCAGTGGTGGTTAATGTTTTAATTTATATAAACTTTGGTTTGTGGGGCTGTATATCCTCTCCGGGAGTGTGATATAGGGCGCTTGCTTGCAAGGGTTTATAGATATATTTGGAGTTATGGGAGGCACTGGTTGGCTCTGAGGTTGTGACGGCGGGGTGGGGGTGGGGGTTTGGGGTTGATTCCATTGAGGAGTGGTTCAAAGTTTTTTGTTAAGCAGGAATTTTTGGTGGGGAGGGGAGATAGGAGGCAGGAGGGTTGGTGGTCATGGGGAGAGGTACATAGGTGGTAAGGGTAGGGATTTGTTGCTGTGTGAGGATCTATTGAGGTATCTTTTAGTAGTTAGGGGGCCTGTAGAGTGAAGGGAGTAGGTTGGATAGAGGGGGAAGGGGGAGGGGGGAAGGTATTTATCCAATGTTTTGAAGTTGGTGTGGTACTGGTTGAAGAGGCTGATACCGCCAAGGGTTGAAAACAGGGTATAGGTTTTTATTGGGACTTTTTCTCGGCACAATTGGCCAGATAATAATAAGGGAGGGGTTCTGTCTGAAATGTGGTGGTCTCAGACTGCGTATCATGTAGTTTATTTTTTAAGGAGCTGGGTGGGGTTAGGGAATGGTTTAGTGGAGTATTGAAAAGGGTAGGGGGGGGGGGTTTGTTGACCCTAAGAGCATTAAGTATAGATGTGGGGTTTGTCCTGAGGCTGTAACCGGTAGGTATTTTAGTAGAATTATACATATTTAGTGGAGTATGAGGAGGCCCCAGGGCGTCCATTAGAGCTTGCGGCAGGGTTTTGGGCTCGTGTCATAATCAGATGGTTTACGAAGGATATGGTGTAAGGCTTTTCCTCCGGGATACGGAATTTACTGTTGGGATTTTATTAGGGAAAGAAAGGGGAGAGTGGTGGAGGGCTGGTCAGGAGTTGGGGGGTTAGGGTGTGTGGCTGTATCTAATGGGGTTTTATTAAGGGGTCAGGGAGAGGGGTTGTTTGGTTTTGAGGCTTCATGTTCAGGCTTTGTTGTGGTTGTCTGGGGCATTTTAAAAATGTCTGTGGGTGTTGGGGGACTGGTAGTAGATGGGGAGGTTCAGGGTGTCAGGGTATCCTCCCTTTCCTTACCTGGGTGTCAAACGGGTGGAGGCCTCCTGTTGTGGAGCCAGGGGGTTTTTTTATGAGTTTGGAAGAATTTTTTCCCAATAATTATGTTGGGCATTTTTGAGTTGGTTCTGTTTTTTTTCATTATTATAATTTGTAAATTTGGAGATTTTTGTATGGATGTGAGGTAATGGGGTTTTTGTCTTTCTTTTTGTATTAATTTATTTATAGGTCCTGTGGCCATTTATTTTTTATGTATTATTTTGGTTTTGTTGTGTGATGCTAAGTGCATTGGCGAGGGAATGCTTTTAGGCACTCAGGAGGGGGTTAAGGGTAGGATAATTGGGATTTTAAGAAATGACTATCATGTTTGATATGACATGTTTTATTTGTTGAAGTTTCCTTTACTTTGTCAGGGATATATATCTCATATTGTTTTGTGATATCCCTTTTTGTGAGGGAAAAAAGACTGTTTGTTTTAAGGTCATGGGTATTTTAGGTTAGTGTATTTATTGGTTTGTGTTGACACTTTTCATTACAATTTTCATGCCGTTTTGGCTGTGTGGCCGATTTGGCCCTTTCTAGTGTTTACTTATCAGGCATTTAAACGATTTTTGTGTAATTTGATGTTTAACCTCTTTTAGAGGTAAGGTTTTTTGTTGTAATAACCTGTTTTTAAAAAAAAAAGATTGACAGTTGTAGAAATCGATGGCTTTGTGGTAGGTACTTTAGTGAAAGGAAAGTCAGTCCAAAGCTTAGTTTCTTGTTACGGATGGAGAGGTTTCAAAATGCATATGGTTGAAAGGTCGCCTGAATGCTTAAGATGAGCGGGGCGTGGTCCCCGAAGGCAGGAAAGATGTTTGGCAAGAACTCCAGCAGTTTGTGTGGTGCACTGCCTATACCTGATGTGATTGGTCTGAGAGGAATATTTTTTTATGGGTCTTGGGTAAACCATACATGTGTGCTGGTTTAGGGTTCCTGGGTATCTACAGAAGTTTTCTATAACTAGGTGAGGCCTTACTAATGATGGATGCTGTAATATAACCTCTGGACTTCTGTGCCACTTCTTGGATATAAACCAGAATCTTTTGCGTTATTACATCCCCAGGCATTGCTTTGGTTTAAGGCTTACAAAACCCCGTCCTTTTCTCAATCTGTAGGCTAAGTTCCGTTATTTAACATAAGTGTTGGGTTATGGACACTCCGAGCTTGAACCTTGCAATCTACATTGAACTCATCTGCCACTTTTCTAGATTGAGGTAATCATCCCTCAAACAAGTCGATATTGTCATCCATCAAACTTAAAAGAATAAGATATGTGCGAAGAATAATATTTTCAGGTTCCAATAATATTTTCAGGTTCCAATAATATTTTCAATCGTGAGGACGGTCTAGTGATCTCTGTGGAGACTTTTCTACTGTGCCCGTTCCTTCCTGAGATTGGAGATGGTTTCCTCGACTAAGAGCAGCTATATCTCCAACTTAAGGCGGTTAACGGAAGCTAAAGAGAAATTCAATGATTGAAGGGTAACAAGGTTATCCCCAAACAATGTCCGATGATCAGACCAACGAATGGATGCTAGTCGGTTCTGAAAGGACGAAGCTGAAGTTGAAGAAGGTCCAGGAGACTGCTGTGAAAACAGCAACTCTTTTTCTTGTCATAGACAAATGGAAAAACATCCCAGCGATGACCATCTCTACAAAGACCATCGAGAACGCATGCACACCCAGTGGGTAAGAACATTGTTTTATTGGGGATAGTCAGATTAGTTTATGGATGGGAATTTTGTCTAAAGGATAGGAATAGGAGGCAGAGGATATGTTATCCGGGGCTGGGATGCAGGATTTGTTAGCCGCTGGACACATCATGAGAGGAAATGGAGCAATCCTATTATTTGTCCAGTGCTGGAGGCAAGATTTGGCAGCGAAGGGACTGATTAGCACTATAGGTCAGCAATTTAAAAGGAATTAGGAAGAAGGTGGGAACCCTGTCTATTGGTGTTTTGCCAAGGGGAGTTGGATGGTAATGGGTCCAGGGGCAATTGGTGCAATTCCATCTGACAAATATGTAAGGAAAATCGAAAAATTTTTACAACGGGACCTCTTTTGGCAGAAATGACAAAGGGGATGGGGTTCCTTATCTAGGTCTGGGGTGGGGCATGGCAACTGCAGGAGGTAGAAGGCTTTAAACTAAAAAAAGTTTGGAATGGATTTAAAAACAGTGATCCCAATGAAAATGTTTTAAATTTAGGAAATAAATAGACAGAAAAGGTGGATATTAAAGTCAGTGGCACTAGGTGACAAGGACAAATAGGTATAGTGGAAAACAGAAATGAGCAGGAAGGGTAAAAAAAAAGGAGGGTTTTTTAAGTATATTACACCAATAGTCGAGGTGGGAAAAGATGGCGAGTTGAGATTAGTTACAAGTACTGGTAATTTGATGTTTTTGCAATAACTCAGACAGGTTTAATATGAAAAATGGGAACCTGCCGAATGTCACTTCAGGGTTTTAAATTGTTCCAAGTAGACAGAAGATCGGAAGGGGGGTGGGGTGGCACCATGTCCGTGATCATTTAAATTTTGCAAAAAGGGTATAAAGCTAATTCCTCGAGTCTGTCTGGATAGAATTTTCAGAGAGGTGCTGGATTTTGGCGTGATTTACCATCCTCCAAACTTAATAGGGGGAAAAAGGGAGATTATTTTGGGAGGAAATTGTTAACCACAAACGTAACGTAGTAATTTAGGGGACTTTAACTTTAGTCAGAGTTTGAATTTTTGACTAATTTAGAATCTAATGACTTTTAGAAGAGTTCAGGATTTTTTGTAGCAGTTTGTGACAGAACCTCAAGGGGAAATAAACCTATACGTTTGGCAAACAAAAACCCTTGTTTAATTTAGAAATTACAAGGAACCGCTCAAGCACCATAAGTCAATTAAATTTAGATTGAATGATGTATGATAGTAGGGATAATTCATAACGGTCCCAGATTTTCACTTAGCAGATTATAATGACTTAGAACACATCAACTGTGGATTGGGTAACAAAGAGGTATCAATAGAAGTTTTCTTAACACTATACAGGCTGCCCAAAGAACATTTTCCCGTTAAAGAAATTAGATCAAGAGAAATGACCCAAAATGGATGAATAATAGGCTCAAATATCTTTTAGGGAGAAGAAAAATTTATAGGCGCAAAAAGGTAGGACATCTTATAAATCAGTATAAGACATTAAGAGGGCGTTAAAAGGTAAGAAAAACAAACGGGACTATGAAATTAAAGGTAGGATTCAAAACAACCCAAAACTTTTTTCAGGTTTATAGAACAAAAGTTAGGGATAAGATGGTCCCCTTAAAAATAATCTGGGCATCTTCGCAAGGAGAATGATATGTGCTCTATTTTTAATAATTATTTTCCTCGGTTTTGAGGAAGATACTAATAATATCCCAAATTTAATTTTTAAGAGGCCCGATAAATTATGTAATACCAGCACTAGTGAAATGGTAATAAACAACTAGGCCAACTGAAACAAAAAAAAATCACCAGGTTGAGATTTTTTGCAAGGGTTTTAAGGAATGCAAAATGGAACTCTTAAAATATCTAACATTTTTAATTTATTCTTCAAACAGGTGTAGTTCTGATATTTAAGATGGCTAATGTTTCCTATTTTTAAAGCAGGGGACAAGTCCTACCCAAACCGCCCAATAAGCCTAACCTCAATTTTAACAAATTACTAGTCAATTATAGTTGATATTATTAAAAGCCATCTAGATAATCATAATTTGATTAATGATATCAGATGGATTCAAGGGCCTTGTCCTATCTAATTTATTAACCTTCTTCAGTAAAGCTTTTGAGGCGTTGATCATGCTAAAGAATTGATATTGTTTATTTAGACTTTAGTAAGGTTTTTGATAGAGTACCGACCAGAGACTGTTAAAGAAAGTGGCAGCTCATGGCATTGGGGGAAAATGCTGTCATGGATCAGTCATGGCTCCCCCAATAGGAAGCAGAGAGTGTGCATAAATGGGGTTAATCGAGTGGGGACTTGTAACAAGTGGTGTTCCACAGGGATCAGTTTAGGCCCGTTGTTATTTAATATATATCAATGACCTGACGAGGGAATTACTAGTGACATGAGCAAATTCGCCGACGACACGAAGATAGGTAGGATAATTGATTCAAACATAGACATAGAACTCAGGAAGATTTAGACAAACTTTATTGGGTCAGAAAAGTGGCAGATGCAGTTCATGTAGATAAATGCAAGGTACTGAAGCTCGGATGTCCATAACAAAAGTTTTTATAAGTTAAATAACGTAGAACTTAGCCATACGGGTTGGAGAAGGACTTGGGGTGATGGTACAGCAACCTTAAACCAAGACAGCAATGCCTAAGCGACGTAATAAGGCAAATAGATTACTGGGATTTATATCAAGAAGTGTAAGCAACAGAAGTCCAGAGGTTATATTACAGCTTTATACATCATTAGTAAGGCCTCACCTAGATTACGCAGCTCAGTTCTGGTCTCCATATTACAGAATGGACATAAATTCATTAGAAAACATTCAGCGTAGAATGACTAAATTAATACATAGCATTAGAAATCTTCCCAAGAAAGATTGAAGACCCTTAAATTACATTCACTTTAAGACGTAGAATGAGGGGAGACATGATGGGTATAAAGTGGAAAATGGGTATTAACAAAGGGGATATAAATAAGGTCTTGAGGATATCTTCCCCAAAAGAGAACCCTAAAATGGATTCAATTAGATAAGTTTAGATTTAGAAAGGATATAGGAAAGTATTGGTTTGGAAATAGGGTAGTTATGAGTGGAACAGTCTGCCTAGTAGGGTTTTGAAGCTGGGCCTTGGGAGTTTCAAATTTAGGTTGGATAAATTAGAGGAGAGGGGTTGGATTTGAGGTGACTCGCACATGAGTAAATAGAATAATCAAAGCTTATTTCGGGAGCATTGAAAATTGGGTGGAAATATTCTGTTAGTGGGATGGATTGTGAAGGACCTTTAGTATGGGCCCGGCCTGCTGCAGTGTTCCTCCTTTTTTTCTTATGTTCTTAAGTACAATACCGTAGGCAGGAAAGGTGCACATTAGATGGGAATTTGACCAATGTGGAATGGTCCCCAAGGGTTAGGCAAGAAAATTTCCTATATTATCCCAAGATTTGCTGTGTCGACAGCATGTAGATGAATGGTTCTGAACACAAGTTGATAAATTAGGCACATAGAACTTGGGATCTTTATTTGCCTAATTTGGGCTTCTTTACTTGGTCAAATGGAAACCACCACATCTGCACCCTCCCCTGCCAGGTTATAATACCTTCCAATATCTGTATTCTTTTCAAGATTGATGAACTGCCATCACGACTCAAGGTTGGAAACGTTCCCCAAACCCTCCTGTTTTTCCGATCTTTGTATGGACTGGATGAAACTGTGTGGGAAATTTTCAGTAAAGATACCCAAAGTTGCATATGTGTCTAATTTATCAACTTGTCGTTTCTCTGAACAATTCATTTACAAAGGTAGCTTGTCATTGGACCCTTCTTGGTAAACTGGAACAAACATTGCCAAAAAAATTTACATTAGTTGCATTTGTTTCTTTTACTTCATTTTGGTAATTTACCAATATTGATATCAGCTATAATTGACTCTAGTAATTTCAGGCCTTGGGCAAAATTGACGGTAAGCTTGTCTCCTGTTTAAAAAGGAATTAACCATCTTCCACATATAGACCAACCTATTTAGGAATGGATCACAAAGTTCCATGTACACCCCATTTTTTTTTTAATCCATTGTACTTTTTGTATCATGCCAATAAACTATTATCATCATTATTAATATTATAGCACCTTTAAAACCCTTGAAAAAAGTTCAGGGCCCGGTTTATTTTTTAATATCTGTTTGTCCATTTCCTAGTGACTGTGATAACTTAATTTATATTCTGCTCCTCCAAACAACAAAACCATTGGGACATTATTAGTGAAAACCGAGGAAAATAATTAAAAAAATAGACC
>WNWK01024580.1:0-29546 GCA_009830355.1 Cherax destructor
TAAGAACAAATGCAAAAATAGCATTTATTATTTTTAGAATAATAATAATTTATAATAATTGATCTGGAACACTTTAAATGTCATCAGTACAGTAGGGCCCGGCTTTTCGGCGTTTCGTCTTTCGGCGTTCTGTTCATACGGCGAGTTCAAATTATGACCAAAACTTTTGTATAAGGCGAGCGTCTTTCAGATACGGCGCGCGCCACCCGGTTTGTTTACATTTTCCGTGAGCACATATCTCTATTATGTAATCATCACTCTTGGGCACATTAAATGTCCAATTTTACGTCAATATAGACATTTTCATTAATCCATCTATGATATATTCTTCAAAATTATATGAGAAACACGTTACATAGCATATAAACATGCTGTTTATATGCTATGTAGGTGTGGTTGCCGGGCGGAGGGAAAACATTACGTAATACTAATAATAATCACTCTTGCGCACATTAAATGTCTTACTTTACGTTAATATAGATATTTTCATTAATCCATCTATGATATTTTCTTCAAAATTATAAAAGAAACACGTTACAAAGCATATAAACATGCTGTTTATATGCTATGGTGTTGCCGGGCGGAGGGAAAACATTACGTAATATTAATAATAATCACTCTTGGGCACATTAAATGTCTTATTTTACGTTAATATAGACATTTTCATTAATCCATCTATGATTTTTTCTTCAAAATTATATAAGAAACATGTTACATAGCATATTAACATGCTGTTTATATGCTATGGTGTTGCCGGGCGGAGGGAAAACATTACGTAATATTAATAATAATCACTCTTGGGCACATTAAATGTCTTATTTTACGTTAATATAGACATTTTCATTAATTCATCTATGATATTTTCTTCAAAATAATTTAAAAAAACACGTTACATAGCATATAAACATGATACATACACCCACAGAATAAAAATTGACAAATATGATATTTGTTTACCAAACGACTTTGTAGAAGTCGGAAGAATTATGTTTTCTCTAGTCAAACATTGAGGGATAACTGTAGAAAAATATTCCTTTCATATGCCTTCACTCTATATATAGTTATTCATGACCCTTGTGGGTTTACCACTTCTTTTTTATTATGATAATAATAATGGTAATACAGTGGTACCTCGAGTTACGATATTTTTTCGTTCGAGAATGCTGTTCAAGTGCCATTACCAAACGAATTTATCCCCATAAGGAATAATGTAAAATAAACTAGTCCTTTTACACCCCCAAAAATATACTTACAAAAGAATTTAAAAAAATAAACTTACTTAAAAGGGCGATTTTGGGGACCATCGTAACTCGAGGTACCACTGTACTATCATTAACTCTAAAAATAGTGTGTTGCATGAGAATGGGAGTGTTGCTGTTTGTTTATTTTGTACTAACTTGTACACAATGTAAGAGTATTTGTATTGTGAGGTAATTATTATTATAATAAAACAAATTATTTTGAGGTAAAAGTCTCACAAACTCTTACAAACGTATATGAATGAACTAAAAGTGGACACGTATTAATCGCATTCATTTCTCCTGACCGAGTGATCGCCCACTACCTGTTCAGTTTGTTTTTTTACCTTGTATAAACTCCGTATCTCGTTCTCTCTCTCGTTTACTCTTTCGTTTACTAGTTAGCTCTCATTGACTATGGCGTCTAAGCTTAGTTGTGATAAAAAGAGGAGTCGTAAGCCTCTTACTTTAAGTGCCAAGTTGGAAATGATTAAACTCAGTGAACTGACTTTTTTGGGTTATCCTGGGTTGTCTACGCATATTTGCTATGTATGATAATCTATGTAACTGTATTTGTGCATACCTGAATGAACTTACTAACAAGGTATATGTTGATCGCTGAGATAGCCATCAAATAGTTATATATAGCAGCATATGTGTAGAGAACCCAGGATAACCCAAGAGTGTACTCACCTAATTGTGGTTGCAGGGGTCGAGACTTAGCTCCTGGCCCCGCCTCTTCACTGACCTCTACTAGGTCCTCTCTCTCCCTGCTCCATGATCTTTATCATACCTCGTCTTAAAGCTATGTATGGTTCCTGCCTCCACTACATCACTTGCCAGACTATTACACTTCCTGACTACTCTATGGCTGAAGAAATGCTTCATAACATCCCTTTGACTCATCTGAGTCTTCAACTAACACTCTTGCTAGGAGCTAGTGCTGCTGGGGATTGCAAGTTAAAACCTATGATAATTTATCACTCAGAGAATCCTAGGGCCCTAAAGAACTATGCAAAAGGTAGCCTCCCTGTTTATTATAAATCCAATTCAAAAGCTTGGATGACTACTGATCTTTTCATAAATTGGTTCACAGACTATTTTTAAGCCAATGTTAATACTTTAAGGTAAGTAATAAGTGTACTCTGTGTGTATCTTACTTTTTATTGTGTTTTTTAATGCCTAGTGCTATTGCTAACTTAATATAAGTTAATGTAAGCTTGTTGTCTGGCATTTATATGCATTTAGAAGTGGAAAAAAATAGTGTTCTGCTTTTCGGCGATGTCTGCTTCAAGGCACTAGCCTGGAACCTAACCTGCCGTATAAGTGGGGCCCTACTGTATTTGGTAGCTGACATTTAGAGCACTCCAAAGCAATTATTATTATTAATTATTATTATTATTATCATTATTATTTCCCTACAATATATTGTAAGAAAATAATTATAATAATAATAATAATAATAAATAATAATAATAATAATAATTGCTGTGGAGTGCTCTAAATGTCAGCTACCAAATACTGATGACATTTAAAGTGTTCCAGATCAATTATTATAAATTATTATTATTCTAAAAATAATAAATGCTATTTTTGCATTTGTTCTTATAACAAGAGTGATTTAGGCATGTTTACCCTGATGTAAACATCTTTTATGGTGGCGGTCTGTGCCTGCTCTCTTACCACTCATATAATATGGCATATATTATTAATTTCAGCATCTTTATTACAGTTCTAGGATATTTATCATGTTTCTGATATCAATTTGGAATAAATGTAATAGATAGATAACCTTTATTTAGTACATTCATTACTTACTGCTTCCTTAACCTATTGAACCATGAAAAATCATAAAACACATGAAAACATAGTAAAATATTGTACTATATAGTACTACATACATGTTATACTGTAGTTTAATAACAAATAATGAACAAACCAAACTCTCAGTGAGTGGTGGGTGGGCTGGCTTCCGGGTCGGAGGGAAGGTAGTAGGGACGCTCGGGTGGCGGGAAACTTAAATATGATTTGGTGGGTGGGAATTTGGTGGCTGGGAATTTGGCGGCCGGGAATTCGCGAATGTGTGAAGCCCGCGAAAGTAGAAAACGCGAAAGTTGAGGGATACCTGTAACTCGAAATTTGTTTCTAAGTCAATAGCACTCGTCGACGGCTTGTTCATCAAGTCCAAACACGTACGGTATGCCTTTGTCACATGTCCCTTGCGAGCTTGTAACGACGCTTTCTTGCCTTTAATATCCATTGGTTTGCCACCCGGTGCGGGAACCCCTGTGCTAGCAATTAATTGGACTAATTACTGTCCACCACATGGTTAATTAACTCAATGTACTCTATACTCACATCCTACAATCAGTCACTTATTTAGTAAATAATTAATTCAATAATGATTAATTCACTAATCACCTCCGGTTCGAAGGACCAACGGGCGATGTGGGGAATTATGGGAGATTGTCTATCTGGGACACCGCCACTTGCAACAAACAATTTCCCAGGGAGATGACCGACTAGTATAATTTTACCGCAGTCACTCCCACAAGGTGTGTGAGAAATTTCTCTCACTCCTGGTTGCACCCGAGGGGATCCTTCGATATCTTCACACTTACCCCACTTCACTCTGGACCAGTGTAAATAAATTTGAAGAGATTATAGTAATAAGTATGGTATGATTAAATTTTTAGTCGACTGTATACAGTAGGACGTCATTTAGCACGAGATTATGTTACACGTTACCGGTATTGCACGATTTAAGTTTTGCGACACATTATCATCTTACACGACGTAAAGATGATATTACACGGTTCAGCAGGAGGGGAAAAAATTTTAGCGCGCGGTCGCCCGCGGTGGGTTAAACCATTGAGTCAGTGGGGGAGTCCTTGTACCATCAAAAGCCACCCTCACCCACCCACGCATCCCTCCCAGCGTTCAGTTTGGTTCGTACACGTGCAGGACGATAAGTATCGGGAAGCTCGCTGTGTTTATTTACATTCATTTCCTGATTTTCATTGCATTTTGATAAATATACCAAGAAATCATGGCACCCAGTAAGCATACAAGTGTTCCAGCAAGTGACAAGAAAAAGTTTAAGCGTTCAAGTCTAGGAATTTCAAAGAAAATCGAGATATTAGATAAGCTTAAGAGTGGCTCACGTGTGAGGGATATAGTGAGGGCCTATGGCCTTAATGAAGCGTCAGTTCGTACGATTAGGAAGAATGAGGCAAATATACGAGCTTGTGTAATGAATAACCCAAAATGTGACCGCATGAAAAGAATGACACGTAGGTCCCAACAAGTAAATAAAACTGAAAACTTGTTGCTTGAGTGGATCGAACAGAAAACAAAGAAAGGTGCACCACTTAGTTTTCTCTTAATTAGGGAAAAGGCCTTACAGTTGTTTAAAGCAGTGTGTGATAAGGAAGGCAGACCTGAAAACGCGTGTATGTTTACCACAGGCTGGTTCAAGAACTTTAAGTTGCATAATAAGTTACATAATATTAAGTTTTCTGGTGAAAGTGCTTCAGCTGATCATACAGCAGCAAGTAATTTCCTGCTGAATTTCAGGAACTTATTTCCGAGGGTGGCTATGAGCCACAGCAAGTTTTAATGCTGACGAGACAGGTGTTTTTGGAAGAAAATGCCAACACGAACTTTTATCAGTCAGGAAGAGAAAAGTGCATCGGGCTTCAAGGCAGCAAAGGATCGCTTCACCTTGCTCCTTTGCGGTAATGCATCAGGTGATTTCAAGTGTAAGCCCATGGTTATTTACCGCTCTAAGACTCCTCGTGTTTTGAGAGGTGTGGATAAAAACACCTTACCAGTAATTTGGAAGTCAAACCAGTCAGCATGGATGACAGAGGAAATATTTATTGACTGGTTTAAGCATCACTTTATTCCTGAAGTCAAGTTTTACCTGCACACCAAGAACCTTGCATTCAAGGCTCTCTTCATTCTTGATAATTCCGTACTCATCCACAAGCTTTGCTGGATGTGACACCACATATAAAAGTTGTATTTTTACCTCCAAATACAACATCTCTGATACAACCACTGGACCGGGAGTTATTCAGACATTCAAGTGTAACTACACAAAAAAATTATAAAAAACTAGTTGCATCAATGGACTCTGACTCCAATCTGGCAGTACCAAGCTTTTGGAGTAAATTTAACATTGCAGATGCCATCAGCTATGCTAGAAGTGCATGGAATGAAGTGCCCCAATCAACATTAAATGCAGGCTGGGGAAAGTTATGGCCTTCTGTAGTTAATTCTTTCACTGGTTTTCCCTTGCTTGAGAGTCAGGTTCAGGAAATTGTTCAGCTGGCAAGGAGATTACCAGGTGATGGTTTTGAAGATATGAATGAAGATGATGTGAATGAACTCTTAGAAGATGATGATGATGAAGACAGGAGTCCAGAGGAAATGTTGGCAGAGTTCGATGCACAGATGCAAGGGAGGGAGATAACAGAAGAAGATGAAGAAGAACCTGAAGAAAAAGAGTTAACATTGCAGCAGTTATGTGAGCAGTTCCATGTTGCTGCTAAACTAGCAGACTTTTTCACTGAAGAGGACCCTGACAAAGCTAGAAGCAGTGCTTTGAAACGGGGTCTAGACCAGCTGATGATGCCTTACCGTCAGCTGTATAATGTAATGCAGAATAAAAAAGCCCAGAGATCCATTACAGAATTTATGCACACTGCAATACAACCATCGACTTCAGCACCAGAACCTCTACCATCCACTTCTACCGACAACCAACAAGCATCCACCTCAGCCCAGTAGGGCCACACCATCCATATCCACTCTTCACTACCATCCACAAACATCATTACCCACAATTTAAGGTAAGAAATACTATTATTTCTATTGCATTTGTAGTCTTAAGCAGTAATAGATCATGACAATGCACTACAATTACATATCCACCTCAGCTCAGTAGGGCCACACCATCCATATCCACTCTTCACTACCATCCACAAACATCATTACCCACAATTTAAGGTAAGAAATACTATTATTTCTATTGCATTTGTAGTCTTAAGCAGTAATAGATCATGACAATGAACTAAAATTACATATTCGCCTTCAATTTTTGCAAGATATGTTGGTCTAAAAAAACTTGTTTGGCTTTTTGGGGACTCTCAAACACGTAACCCTATTTTTCCCATAAGTTCTGTTAATCATTTAATACGAAATTATCTAACACGACATTTTCAGGAACGTATCTATCGTGCTAAATGACGTCCTACTGTAGTTTAGAAATATGATATGGGACTGATTGAGGAACTGGAGGAGAGAGTACAGGTAATTAATGTTCACTCACCCCTTATCTGCGTCGTGGGTGTTCACTGGAGACCTTCATTATTCCCACCGTAGACACATACGATATCAACATACCTACTGGCCAGCTAGTATGAGGATACAATTTATACTTACGGTGGGGTGGCTGCATCCTTGTCGATGGGCTTCGACAGATCTCGTGATCTTGCACGGTCGATGTAGTTCGTCCATCAAGATCCCGTCGAGTCAAGGAAGATTAATCTCCTTGAGCTCTATACGCCCACGGGACCGGGCGCTATTTAACATGTGGTTTGTCGGGGTAGCGATTCATATCCTCTCGCTATCATCCCCTTATTACAGTTTATACGTATAACTTTACACACTATGTATATCCTGGCTTAATGCCCCACTAGTTTATACACATTCACCGTCTCGATACTTGTATTTCGAGTCTATGAACGGGGATAGAATTAGTTCATCCTCTCCATATCCAATATGTCGGTCTGGGTATGGCGTCCCTACGCCAGACACACCCGGTACACTCGCTTCCAATTATTTACAACTCTACTTCACTAGATTCACCATTTCACAATATTCATTGAGCATATTTCAGTCTCTTCTATTACGAAAACCACCCGGAATCAGGGTTTACGACTGCATCCCTTTGTATGGTCGCGTCACTGAAGTTCGACTTAGGCTTACACCGGCACCCCTTGTCGACAACATTCACTATATTTCACCAATTACTACCCTATTACTGGGCCTCCCGGACCGATTGTCCCACTTTATACGCGTCGCACACTTTGATATCACTCTATATTACGAAGTGAAGTGATTAAGTCCAGTCTGACTGACGTAATCGCCAAACTCCCGGAGCCATCGCCTGATATCTCGCGTGTAGGCTGTTCTACCCTTAAATGCCTTCCCTCTCTCTCTCTCTCTCTCTCTCTCTGCCCAGCCTACTTGCACGTCCTGCCCCGCCTATATGATGGTTCTGTATTCTTACCCACATAAACGTTAAGCTACCACCAGCACATTAAAGATATCTGTTCATATTGGAAAGTTTATCAATTACAACTTCCGGAAAATTCTAATATTTTCCACACACACATACAGTTTTCGTAGGATTCAATTTTCAACAACTTTTTCTGTCAAAATTTTGTCCCAGTTTTTGTACATCACCTTGGTTTTTGTCAAGTTGAAAATGGTCTGTACCAAACGCGTCTGCCTGCTCATCCGCATCACTCAGCCACTCAAGCACCCACACAAAGGATACCATGCTTTGTGTATAGTCAAAAAACCCGTAGATCTAACATAGTACAGTGGACCCTCGGTTTTCGTTGAAAATTCTTTCCAGAATGCTGATTGAGTGCCGTTGCCAAACGGATTTGTTCCCATAAGGACAAATGTAAATTTGATTAGTCATTTTAGACCCCTAAAAATACACTTGCAAAAGCACTTACGGAAAATACACTTACATAATTGTTCGAGTTTGGAGGTGAACGAAAACCGAGGGTCCACTGTACTAAATGTCGATAACGAGGTATGCCACGAAACAACTAAAGTGGCAAATTGTTTTAATTCATACTACACAACTGTCGCATCAACACTAGTAAGTAAACTACCAGCTTCATCAAATACCTTTAACACACACTGATAAGTTTGAAACATACAGTCAACCCTCCATTTTCGTGCTTAATCCGTTCCAGAGGGATCGACTAAAACTGAAATCAACGAAAACTGAAGCCATTTTCCCCATAAGAAATAATATAAATTCAATTATAGTCATCCCTCGGTTTTCGATTGTCCCAGTTTTCGCCGATTTTGTTTTTTCGCTGACTTTTTTCGGGGAAAATTTGTCTCAGTGTTCGCCGATTGTCTTAGTTTTGCCGACCGTATGGCACCTGTCCACCAGTGCCGCGCGCATACAAAGGCCGTAGGCCACCCACCCACGCACCCCCCAGCACCTCCCAGCACCTCCCATGCACATTGTCACGCAGTCTAGCATTGTTTATGCTTGAGTGAGCATCACCCCAGGAGTTCATACAAAACATTTATTAACAATTCATTGTTTTTGGCCCTTGATTATTGTGTGTGACTACTAAATAAGCTACCATGGGCCCAAAGAAAGCTCCTTGTGCCAGTCCTTTGGTAAAGAAAGTGAGAAACACGGTGGAGTTTAAGAGTGTAGCAGGCATGCAGGGAGTGTAGCAGGCATGCAGGGAGTGTAGCAGGCATGCAGGGAGTGTAGCATGTATGCAGGGAGTGTAGCATGTATGCAGGGAGTGTAGCATGTATGCAGGGAGTGTAGCATGTATGCAGGGAGTGTAGCGGGTATGCAGGGAGTGTAGCATGTATGCAGGGAGTGTAGCAGGTATGCAGGGAGTGTAGCAGGTATGCAGGAGTGTAGCAGGTATGCAGGGAGTGTAGCATGTATGCAGGGAGTGTAGCATGTATGCAGGGAGTGTAGCATGTGCAATGGCATGTGCAGGGAGTGTAGCATGTATGCAGGGAGTGTAGCAGGCATGCAGGGAGTGTAGCAAGTATGCAGGGAGTGTAGCAGGCATGCAGGGAGTGTAGCAGGTATGCAGGGAGTGTAGCAGGTATGCAGGGAGTGTAGCAGGTATGCAGGGAGTGTAGCAGGTATGCAGGGAGTGTAGCAGGTATGCAGGGAGTGTAGCAGGTATGCAGGGAGTGTAGCAGGTATGCAGGGAATGTAGCATGTATGCAGGGAGTGTAGCAGGTATGCAGGGAGTGTAGAAGGTATGCATAGAGTGTAACATGTATGCAGGGAGTGTAGCATGAATGCAGGGAGTGTAGCATGAATGCAGGGAGTGTAGCATGTATGCAGGGAGTGTAGCATGAATGCAGGGAGTGTAGCATGTATGCAGGGAGTGCAGCATGTATGCAGGGAATGTAGCATGTATGCAGGGAGTGTAGCATGTATGCAGGGAGTGTAGCATGTATGCAGGGAGTGTAGCATGTATGCAGGGAGTGTAGCATGTATGCAGGGAGTGTAGCAGGTATGCATAGAGTGTAACATGTATGCAGGGAGTGTAGCATGTATGCAGGGAGTGTAGCATGTATGCAGGGAGTGTAGCATGTATGCAGGGAGTGTAGCATGTATGCAGGGAGTGTAGCATGTATGCAGGGAGTGTAGCAGGTATGCATAGAGTGTAACATGTATGCAGGGAGTGTAGCATGTATGCAGTTATGTTGCAACAGAGGAGAGATAGCCTTAACCGAGAGATCACTGAATTAGAGCAAAAACTTAAGATGTCATACCTGACAGAAGAAGTACAAAGGGAACAAAGAGCCACACAGGATATTGCAAGAAACCCAAAATATTTCTACTCCTATGCAAAATCCAAGCTAAGAACTACCTGTAGAATTGGACCATTATTGAGAGGAGATTCGTATACGGACGATGAACAGGAAATGAGTGAAATTCTAAAAGAACAGTATGAGTCAGTGTTCAGCAACCCACTAAATGACAGCAAGGTAGAAAATGCAGAAATATTTTTCACTCCAGCAGAAGGCTGCGCAGACCACCTAACCGACATTAGTACAAATCCCATAGATTTCGAAAAAGAAATGGCCAACATGCCCACTCACTCAGCACCTGGACCAGATTCATGGAATGCTTTATTTATAAAGCAGTGCAAAGTACCATTAGCAAGAGCCCTTAGTATTCTGTGGAGAAAGAGCTTAGATCTAGGTGAAATTCCAGAGGCCTTAAAGAGTGCAGACATAGCTCCTTTGCATAAGGGAGGTAGTAGAGCACTAGCTAAAAATTACAGACCAGTAGCCCTCACTTCTCACATCATAAAAATCTTTGAAAGAGTGATGAGACGGCAGATTACAAAGTTCATGGACCAGCACAACCAACATAACCCGAACCAGCATGGCTTTAGAGCGGGTCGATCATGCCTGTCACAGCTGCTGAACCATTATGACAGAATTACGGAGGCATTGGAGGACGACGAAAACGCAGATGTGATTTACACAGATTTTGCAAAGGCGTTTGACAAATGCGATCATGGAGTGATAGCGCACAAAATGAGGGCCATAGGCATTACGGGGAAGGTAGGCAGATGGATTTTTGAGTTTCTAACACAAAGAACACAAAAAGTAGTAGTGAACAGGGCAAGATCCAGCATCAGCGAGGTCAAAAGCTCAGTGCCCCAAGGCACTGTCCTGGCACCTCTGCTGTTTCTCATCCTCATAGCAGACATAGATAAAAACACCCAGCACACTTTTGTATCATCATTTGCAGATGACACTAAAATAAGCATGAAAGTCACTACGGTAGAGGACACTGAAAAATTACAGGAGGACATAAGCAGGGTCTTCCAATGGGCAGTGGAGAACAACATGACGTTCAATGGTGATAAGTTTCAGCTGCTTAGGTATGGAAAAATGAAGAACTCAAAAGGAACACTATATACAAAACGCAAGAGGGTCACCACATAGAACGAAAGGAACACGTAAAGGACTTGGGAATAATTATGTCTGCTGATCTGTCGTTTAAAGACCATAACAAGACAAAGATCACAACAGCCAGGAAGATGACGGGGTGGGTATTGAGAACTTTCAAAACAAGGGAAATAATGCCGATGGTGACACTATTCAAATCGCTAGTGCTCCCTCACTTAGAATACTGCTCAGTGCTGACGGCCCCGTTCAGGGCAGGAGAAATAGCAGAGCTGGAACAAATCCAGAGATCGTTTACGGCTCACATTGAGCCATTGAAACATCTAAATTATTGGGAACGCCTTCAAGTCTTGAACATGTACTCATTGGAGCGGAGGAAAGAGAGATACATGATAATATATACATGGAAAGTACTTGAGGGCCTGGTCCCAAATCTGCACACTGCCATAACAACATACTGGAGTGAGAGATATGGGAGAAAGTGTAAAATAAACCCAGTGAGGAGCAGGGGTGCGGTGGGGACAATACGGGAGCACTGTATTAACATCCGGGGTCCCAGACTATTCAACATCTTACCAGAAGATATCCGAAACACGGCTGGAACCAGTGTAGAAGCCTTCAAGAGGAAACTGGACAAATATCTTCACCAGGTGCCAGATCAACCAGGCTGTGATGGATATGTGGGGCAGCGGGCCTCCAGCAGCAACAACCTGATTGACCAGGCAAGCACCAGACGAGCCTGGCCCATGGCCGTGCTCAGAGAGTAGATACTCTCGAAACTCTTCAAAGGTATATCAAAGGGATATCAAAGGGAATGTAGCATGTATGCAGGGAGTGTAGCAGGTATGCATAGAGTGTAACATGTATGCAGGGAGTGTAGCATGAATGCAGGGAGTGTAGCATGTATGCAGGGAGTGTAGAATGTATGCAGGGAGTGTAGCATGTATGCAGGGAGTGTAGCGTATGCAGGGAGTGCGGTGCAGGAGTGTAGCATGAATGCAGGGAGTGTAGCAGGATGCAGGGAGTGTAGCATGTATGCAGGGAGTGTAGCAGGTATGCAGGGAGTGTAGCATATGCGAGTGAGCAGTATGCAGGGAGTGTAGCAGGTATGCAGGAGTGTAGCAGGTATGCAGGAGGATGTGCAGGTAGCAGGAGCGTACGCAGGTATGCAAAGGGGGAGTGTAGCAGGTAGTGCAGTGGAGGTAATGCAGGTTATGCAGGAGAGAGTGTACCCCAGATAGAGTGTACTTCGATTCACCTACCCCAATTCCTTATGGAAGGATTCCCTTCCAAAAATAGGGTCTCTTCCTCTCCACTCCTCCTCTCTTCCATCCAGCAACATCAGTCTTCAATAAGGTAAGTGCTACATAGAGTTCATTCATTTGTGCATGTAAATCTATCTTTAAGGCCCCTAAAAATTTTTTTTCCAAACTTCTGGGCTTTTGGAACGGATTAATTGAATTTCCATTATTTCTTATGGGGAAAATAGTTTTGGTTTTCGCCGATTTTGGTTTTAGCCGATCCATCTGGAATGGATTAATATTGAAAACCGAGGGATGACTGTAGTCCGTTTCAGACACCCAGGAGTATTAACAAAAAATAATTTTTTAGAGATTAAATATAGATTTACATACAGAAAAGAATGACAAATAATTATAAAGCACTAATAACATGTATAAATGAACATTTAACATCACACTTACCTGTATTGGCGACTCTTGTTAGTGTATGGAAGACGAAGAGGCGGAGAGAGGGAGGCGAGTTTATTGTTGGGAGGCAGGACAAAATGCTTCAATTTGACACTAATATCAGCTCTATGGCATATTTATCTATCACAATTCATCTAATATGACATAATAAACAATATTAATAACATAGAAACATGATATATACTCTAGAATGAATGAAATATATCATTATGTATGAGAGAACTGGCAGTAGTGTTGTTGTTGTTGTTGTTGGGGATAAGGGCCACTGCTGGTGGTAGTCGGCGCCACCAGCTCTATTCACACAATGTACATAATTTATAAATAAGAAATATTTACACTTACCTTGGAAGAGATGTTGGCAGAAGGCAGCTCTGGTCTCCATGTCCGTATACTCATCAAACAAACAATGGAGGAGTTAAGTTTCGTGTCGTCATTTTTCTATCGATTAATGGCTTAACTTACTTGCTACACTGTTAATGCTACACTTTGTCGCTGGCTGGTGCTATAGCTTTTATCGACTCCACTTTGATACTTTGCTACGATTTCTTTCTTTAATTCTATGATGTTCCTCACTTTCTTTACCAAAGGACTGACACTAGGAGCTTTCTTTGGGCCCGTGGTGGCTTATTTAGCAGTCACACACAATAATAAAGGGCCAAAAACAATGGATTGTTAAGAAATGTTTTGTATGAACTCACAGGATGATGTTCACTCAACCAGAAACAATGCTACACTGCCTGAGAATGTGAGTGGGAGGCGGGCTTGCGGGCTTTGTATGTGCCCTGGGCACTGGACAGGTTCAGTACCATGAACAAAAATGGAGGTAATCACCGAAAACGGAGGTAAAATTTCCCCGAAAAAACTGCACGAAAACTGAAACACACGAAAACAGAGATACACGAAAACGGAGGGTTGACTGTACTATACCAATAAAGGGGTAACCATAAACAGTTATCAACTAGTAAGTGTATCTCATGACTTCGTGCTAAAAGAACTAAGCAGGTTAAACCCAATGAAGAGCACTGGCCCAGATAACATCCCGTATAAGTTTCTAAAAGATGGTGCCTCTGAACTGGCAATCCCCATTGCTCACATATAAATTTGTCCATCACCACTAATACCGTTCCATAGGGGTTCAAGGAGGCCAGAGTTGCTCCTATCTTCAAGAAAAATAGTAGGTCTGATGTCAGCAATTATAGGCCTGTTAGTATACTCAGTGTAATATCCAAAATTCTAGAGAGGGCGGTGTACTGTCAAGTAGTTAAGTATCTTAATGACAACATTCTTCATAGATACCAATCAGGCTTTAGGAGCTCTTACTCAACCGACACCTCCCTAATTAATCTGATGGATTACATGAGAACTGAAATGTTGATAGGGAACC
The DNA here is from genome assembly GCA_009830355.1 of Cherax destructor. NCBI lineage: Eukaryota > Metazoa > Arthropoda > Malacostraca > Decapoda > Parastacidae > Cherax > Cherax destructor. Next base: position 14,058 of record WNWK01024580.1, read on the forward strand.
TCATAGGAATGGTAATCTTAGACTTGCAAAAGGCCTTCGATACTGTCAGCCACAATATACACACACAACCCGCACATATAAAAACAGAGAGGAGCTTACGACGACGTTTCGGTCCGACTTGGACCATTTACAAAGTCACACTAACACACAGGACAGGAAGAAGGGGTATTTATAGGCAGGCAGACAGGGGAGGGCACAAGAAAGTGGTGGAGGGGTAATAATGGAGGTAGTAGTGATAGTAGTAGTAGTAGTAGTGGAGTCAATCATATTCTAGGAAAGGAGCACTGCAATGAAGCTGGCGTCCCACATAGGGTAAGGGCAACAACAAAGAGGGGGAAAAATGAAATTAAAATAAAATAAAGAAGGACAAATACAAGGCAAAAGAAAAGAAAGAAAACACAGAGGAGAAAGAGGAGAAGGGGGAAGAGATAGAAGGGGAAGGAATCAGGTTAAGTCATGGGTGTTCTGAAGATTGGAGCATTTAACAATGTAATGGGAGAGGAAAGCATCTACAGAGACAAAGCCAGGGCTAAGATTCATACAGGGAAAGTTGTGTATAAGGGAGGATTCAACCAGACGGCGACTATGAAAGTTGGACGTAGGGTAGACAGTTTTAGCAGAAGACCAATCAATAGGATGACTGTGATCTCTGACATGACTACTACTACCTCCATTATTACCCCTCCACCACTTTCTTGTGCCTTCCCCTGTCTGCCTGCCTATAAATACCCCTTCTTCCTGTCCTGTGTGTTAGTGTGACTTTGTAAATGGTCCAAGTCGGACCGAAACGTCGTCGTAAGCTCCTCTCTGTTTTTATATGTGCGGGTTGTGTGTGTATTGTTCCAGTCATGGTATTGTGCCTTGTTTTGTTATTCTTAGCCACAATATACAGTGGTACCTTAAGTTACGAACAGCTCCCAACTCGAACAATTATTTTTTTTTTTATTAACACATCGGCCGATTCCCACCAAGGCAGGGTGGCCCGAAAAAGAAAAACTTTCATCATCATTCACTCCATCACTGTCTTGCCAGAAGGGTGCTTTACACTACAGTTATAAAACTGCAACATTTACACCCCTCCTTCAGAGTGCCGGCACTGTACTTCCCATCTCCAGAACTCAAGTCCGGCCTGCCGGTTTCCCTGAATCCCTTCATAAATGTTACTTTGCTCACACTCCAACAGCACGTCAAGTATTAAAAACCATATGCCTCCATTCACTCCTATCAAACACGCTCACACATGCTTGCTGGAAATCCAAGCCCCTCGCACACAAAACTTCCTTTACCCCCTCCCTCCAACCTTTCCTAGGCCGACCCCTACCCCGCCTTCCCTCCACTACACATTTATACACTCTCGAAGTCACTCTGTCTCGTTCCATTCTCTCTACATGTCCAAACCACCTCAACAACCCCTCCTCAGCTCTCTGGACAATCGTTTTGGTAATCCCGCACCTCCTCCTAATTTCCAAACTCCGAATTCTCTGCATTATATTCACACCACACATTGACCTCAGACATGACATCTCCACTGCCTCCAGCCTTCTCCTCGTTGCAACATTCATCACCCATGCTTCACACCCATATAAGAGCGTTGGTATAACTATACTCTCATACATTCCCTCTTTACTTCCATGGACAAGGTTCTTTGTCTCCACAGACTCCGAAGTGCTCCACTCACCCTTTTCCCTCATCAATTCTATGATTCACCTCATCCTTCATAGACCCATCCGCCGACATGTCCACTCCCAAATATCTGAATACATTCACCTCCTCCATACTCTCTCCCTCCAATCTGATATCCAATCTTTCGTCACCTATTCTTTTTGTTATCCTCATCACCTTACTCTTTCCTATATTCACTTTCAATTTTCTTCTTTTACACACCCTACCAAATTCATCCACCAACCTCTGCAGCTTCTCTTCAGAATCTCCCAAAGCACAGTGTCATCAGCAAAAAGCAACTGTGACAACTCCCACTTTGTATTTGCTTCTTTATCTTTTAGCCCAACACCTCTTGCCAAGACCTCGCATTCACTTCTCTTACAACCCCATCTATAAATATATTGAACAACCACGGTGACATCACACATCCTTGTCTAAGGCCCACTTTTACTGGGAAATAGTCCCCTTCCCTCCTACACACTCTAACCTGAGCCTCACTATCCTCATAAAAACTCTTCACTGCTTTCAGTAACCTTCCTCCTATTCCATACACCTGCAACATCTGCCACATTGCCCCCTATCTACCCTATCATACGCCTTTTCCAAATCCATAAATGCCACAAAAACATCTTTACCCCTATCCAAATACTGTTCACCTATATGTTTCACTGTAAACACTTGGTCTACACACCCCTACCCTTCCTAAAGCCCCCTTGTTCATCTGCTATCCTGCTTTCTGTTTTACTCTTAATTCTTTCAATAATAACTCTACCATACACTTTACCAGGTACACTCAACAGACTTATTCCCCTAAAATTTTTTGCACTCTCTTTTGTCCCCTTTGCCTTTATACAAAGGAACAATACACGCTCTCTGCCAATCCCTAGGTACCTTACCCTCTTCCATACATTTATTAAATAATAGCACCAACCACTCCAAAATTATATCCCCACCTGCTTTTAACATTTCTATCTTTATCCCATCAATCCCAGCTGCCTTACCCTCTTTCATTCTACCCACTGCCTCACGAACTTCCCTACACCTACAACTGGCTCTTCCACACTCCTACAAGATGTTATTCCTCCTTGCCCTACACACGAAATCACAGCTTCCTGTCTTCATCAACATTTAACAAATCCTCAAAATATTCTCTCCATCTTCCCGATACCTCTAACTCTCCATTTAATAACTCTCCTCTCCTATTTTTAACTGTCAAATCCATTTGTTCTCTAGGCTTCCTCAACTTATTAATCTCATTCCAAAACTTTTTCTTATTTTCAACAAAATTTGCTGATAACATCTCACCCACTCTCTCATCTGCTCTCTTTTTACATTGCTTCACCACTCTTTTAACCTCTCTTTTTTTCTCCATATACTCTTCCCTCCTTGCATCACTTCTACTTTGTAAAAACCTCTCATATGCTAACTTTTTCTCCTTACTACTCTCTTTACATCATCATTCCACCAATCGCTCCTCTTCCCTCCCGACCCACTCGCCTGTAACCACAAACTTCTGCTGAACACTCTAACACTACATTTTTAAATCTACCCCATACATTTTCGACCCCATTGCCTACACTCTCACTAGCCCATCTATCCTCCAATAGTTGTTTATATCTTACCCTAACTGCCTCCTCTTTTATTTTATAAACCTTCACCTCTCTTTTACTTGCTGATTCTATTTTCCTTGTATCCCATCTACCTTTTACTCCCACTGTAGCTATAACTAAAAAGTGATCTGATATATCTGTAGCCCCTCTATAAACATGTACATCCTGAAGTCTACTCAACAGTCTTTTATCTATCAATACATAGTCCAACAAACTACTGTCATTACGCCCTACATCATATCTTGTATACTTATTTATCCTCTTTTTCTTAAAATATGTATTACCTATAACTAAACCCCTTTCTATACAAAGTTCAATCAAAGGGCTCCCATTATCATTTACACCTGGCACCCCAAACTTACCTACTACACCCTCTCTGCATGTTTCTCCCACTTTAGCATTTAGGTCCCCTACCACAATTACTCTCTCATTTGGTTCAAAAGTTCCTATACATTCGCTTAACATCTCCCAAAATCTCTCTCTCCTCTACACTCCTCTCTTCTCCAGGTGCATACACGCTTATTATGACCCACTTTTCGCATCCGACCCTTATTTTAATCCACATAATCCTTGAATTTACACATTTATATTCCCTCTTTTCCTTCCATAACTGATCCTTCAACATTATTGCTACCCCTTCCTTAGCTCTAACTCTCTCAGATACTCCTGACTTAATCCCATTTATTTCTCCCCACTGAAACTCGCCTACCCCCTTCAGCTTTGTTTCGCTTAGGGCCAGGACATCCAACTTCTTTTCATTCATAACATCGGCAATCATCTCTTTCTTATCATCCGCACTACATCCACGCACATTCAGACAACCCAATTTTATAAAGTTTTTCTTCTTCTCGTTTTTAGTAGATTTGTACAGGAGAAGGGGTTACTAGCCCATTGCTCCCGGCATCTTAGTCGCCTCATACGACACGCATGGCTTACGGAGGAAAGATTCTTTTCCACTTCCCCATGGACAATAGAGAAAATAAAAGGAACAAGAGCTATTAAGAAAAAGAAGAAAAACCTAGATGTGTGTATGTATATATATGCATGTGTATGCCAGTGTAGTGTGACCTAAAGTGTAAGTAGAAGTAGCTAGATATACCTGTTATCCAGCGTGTTTATGAGACAGAAAAAAGACACCAGCAATCCTACCATCATGTAAAACAGTTTCAGGTTTCTGTTTCACAGTCACCTGGCAGGACGGTAGTACCTCCCTGGGTGGTTGCTGTCTACCAACCTACTACCTATTCGAACAATTATGTAAGTGTATTTTTGTAAGTACTTTTGTAAGTGTATTTTTGGGGGTCTGAAATGGATTAATCTAATTTACATTATTCCTTATGGGAACAAATTCGTTCGGTATCGGCACTCGACTTAAGTTCGTAACTCAAGGTACCACTGTATTATGTAAGAAACTTCAAGCTATCGGCATAGGTTCCATAGACTGGTTTAAATTCTATCTTAGCAATTGGAAACAAATTGTCAAAATCAACAAAACAGAATCAGAACCCCTGCCGATAGCATGTGGAGTTCCCCAAGGTTGTATTCTGGGTCCCTTATTATTTCTATGTCATGTAAATGACGTGCCCATCAGTGCAAACTCCTACTGTATGCGGATGACAGTGTCAGGTAAAAGACCCACAAGATATAGATAATGTTATAACACTAGAACTGGAGTCCTGCAGCAATGGTTAGTAGACAACAAACTACGTATCGTTACACCTCGGGAAAACAGAAGCCATACCCTTTGGCACGAAACATAAACTGAGAAGGGTAAATAATTTTAATGTCCGGTGTAATGGAGAAGCCATCACTTCAGTTTCCTCAGTAAAATATCTGGGAATCCCCTTTGACCCATGCATGTCAGAACTGATAGGGAACAGTATAGTAAAGAAAGTGAATGCTAGACTGAAGTTCCTTTTCAGACAAGCACAATGTCTACCTACTGAGGCTCACAGGACCCTATGTCTAGTCCTTATGCAATGTCATATGGACAACGTTTGCTCTTCATGGTACTCTGCCTTGACAAAATAAATGAAAGATAAACTGCAAATTACCCAGAACAAAATGATAAGATTCATCCTGGACCTGTATCCAAGAGAACATGTAGGCCAGGATGAATTACAACAATTGTATATGCTGAATATTGAAGACAGAGTAAAACAACTGAAATTAAATCAAGTTTATAAAATTGCTCACAAATAGTGCCCAGAATATCTTGCTGCTAATTTTGTCAAAGCTGGGAACCGAATAAACTTACCTGAATAAACTTACCTGAATAAACTTACTTACTATGCATTGTGACTCAGTCTGCCTTTGTTTCTGGTTGAGTGAGCATCACCCCATGCGTTCATCTGAAACATTTCATAATCCATTGTTTTTTGTGCTTGTTTATTGAGTGCGACTGCTAAATAAGCCACCGCAGTTGAGGAAATTGCTTCAGAGGAGGAGGAAGAGAATAGGGAGAATGTGCCTTCTTGAGTGATTAAGGACATGTGTGCAAAGTGGAGTGAGTTGCAAAGTTTTGTGGAGAAATATCTCCCTAACAAAGCTGTTGCAAGCTGTCTCTGCAACATGTTCAATGGCAATACCTTGCCACATTTTAGGCAAATCTTAGAGACACCAGAAACAGACCTCTGGACAGATTTTTTGTGCAACTGGGATACAGTGATTCTCAAGCTGGTCCTAGTGCAGTAAAAGACAAAGAAAGGAAGTAACCCCGGATAGGGCCTTGATACCTGAAGTCCTTATGGAAGGGGATTCCCCTTCCAAACAATAACCTTTCCTCCTCCCTCTCCCCTCCTCGCCGTCTTCCATACGCCAACAAGAGTCTTCAATAAAGGTAAAAGTGATGGTAAATGTTCATTTATCCATTTCATTAGTCATTTATATTTATTTCTCATTGTTTTCTGTATGTAAAACTATAGTAATTCTCTATAAAATGTATTTTTTGTTAATATTTTTGGGTGTCTGGAATGAATTAATTTTATTTACATTATTTCTTATGGGAAATATTGCTTCAGTTTTCATACGATTTGGTTTTCGTCAGACTTTTTAGAACAGATTAGTCACGAAAACCAAGGTTCCACTGTATTATTGTGCCTAATACATACACAGAACATTATACTCCAATATTAACCCTCTTCTCAAACTACTCCTTGATAACTGCAACAGAACACATAGGCATAACACAAGGCACAAAACACTCTTTGATATCCCTTGTGTCCATCTCTCCCTGTGCAAAAATGCTATGCACATAAAGGGTCTGAAGATCTGGAATTCATTGCCAGAACATACTAAAGGACCCCTGCCTGCAAATCAATTTAAGGGCCTACTTAGAAATCACCTCATCACTTAAAATTAACCAGACAAGCACTATATTTTACACCTACCAGTTACTAAAAAAAAAAAAAACTCCTATATACAGTGGACCCTCGGTTAACGAATACCCCGGAAATCGTGCAATTATGTAAGTATAATTTTGTAAGTTCTTGTGGAAGTGTATTTTTGGGGGTCTGAAATAGACTAACCTACGTGAAATTTTTCCTTAAGGGAGTAAATTCGTTCGGTAATGGCACTTGAGCAGACTTCAGGAGGGAAGTTTTTACGAAACTCGGGGGTCCACTGTAATTTATGATTGCTCAGCAATTTAACCCTTTAACTGTCCACACGTAGATCTACGTTCACTCGCGCACTGCTCCGAATATTTAAAAAAAAAATCATTTTTTTTTAAATGAAGAGCGCATTTTTATAAACAGGATTGGCTAAAAAAAAAAAATTAGGGCCAGTACTTACCGAGATATAAGCCTGACAAGTTGGTGCTGGATGCTCACCTGACGGCAACATCAAGTCCTTCTGCTTGCAGAAGTAATGCCGATATACTTTTTTTCTAGTTTTTATTTTAATTTATACAATTTTTATGTTCTGGTAATTACAATTTATAATAGTTCTTGTGATTTCATAGCCAATCTTTGTTCTAACACTAATACAGTGGTACCCCGGTTTACGATATTTTTTCATTCCAGAATGCTGTTCAAGTGCCATTACCAAACGAATTTATCTCCTTAAGAAATGTTGTAAAATAGACTAGTCCTTTTAGACCCCCAAAATTACACTTACAAAAGCATTTAAAAAAATAAACTTACATAAAAGGGTGAGTTTGGGGACCATCGTAAACCGGGGTACCACTGTATTAGGTACTGAAATAGTACTCAAATAATCACAATGACACCAACAGGTGAACAATTTCACCTGCCTTGGTCATTTACTATTGTCTATAAATATATATGAAGTATTTATAGGTTCCAGTAATGTTTTAGACATCCTGATTTATATATGAAACTCCTTGAAGAATGGTGTGTTGACAATTTTCAGATAACTACTGATAAGGCAGTGACATTGATGAATGAATGTGTGCAAGGAACCCTTGCTTTGTTTTCACTGTCTGTATCTATCTGTCTATCTATCTATCTGTCTATCTGTCTGCCTATCTATCTGTATGCCTATCTATCTGTCTGCCTATCTATCTGTCTGCCTATCTGTCTGTCTGTCTATCTATCTGTCTGTCTATCTATCTGTCTGTCTATCTATCTGTATATCTATCTGTCTGTATATCTATATATCTGTGTATCTATCTGTCTAGCTCGGCTTATCTGTCTTTGTTTGCCTGCCTATGTGTGCCTGGAGTATAATATGAAACTCCTTGACGAATGGTGTTATGACAAGTGTCAGATAACACTGACAGCCCAATGACATTGATGAATGAATGTGCGCAGGGAACCCTCGCTTTGTTTTCACTGTCTATCTGTCTGTCTATCTGTCTATGTCTCTGTCTAGCTCTGCTTATCTGTCTTTCTGTCTGCCTGTGTGTGCCTGGAGTATATGAAACTCCTTGAAGAATGGTGTTATGACAAGTGTCAGATAACACTGACAGCCCAATGACATTGATGAATGGGAGCAGGGAACCCTCTCCGTGTTTCCACTGTCTATCTGTCTGTCTGTGTAGCTCTGCTTATCTGTCTTTCCGTCTGCCTGTGTGTGTGTGTCTTTCCGTCTGCCTGTGTGTGTGTGTCTTTCCGTCTGCCTGTGTGTGTGTGTCTTTCCGTCTGCCTGTGTGTGTGTGTCTTTCCGTCTGCCTGTGTGTGTGTCTTTCCGTCTGCTTGTCTCAGTCTGAGTGCGGCTCGTAAGCCAACAGGTATTATACACGATGCAGAAGTGACAATGCGTATTACTTGCCAGTCATGGTATTATGTCTTATATCTACAAACATTGTATAGCACTTTGCCTGGAATTTTTGGGTTATCCTAGGTAATTTACACTATGTATAATAACTGTACTTATGTGTACATGTGAGAGAGAGACAGAGAGAGAGAGATATTACAGATATATATAGATAGACAGATATATAGACAGATACAGAGATATAGAGATATAGACAGAGATAGATATTGACAGATACAGAGATATAGAGATATAGACAGAGATATAGACAGAGATAGATATAGACAGAGATAGATATAGACAGAGCTAGATATAGACACAGAGCTAGATATAGACACAGAGCTAGATATAGACACAGAGCTAGATATAGACACAGAGCTAGATATAGACACAGAGCTAGATATAGACACAGAGCTAGATATAGACACAGAGCTAGATATAGACACAGAGCTAGATATAGACACAGAGCTAGATATAGACACAGAGCTAGATATAGACACAGAGCTAGATATAGACACAGAGCTAGATATAGACACAGAGCTAGATATAGACACAGAGCTAGATATAGACACAGAGCTAGATATAGACACAGAGCTAGATATAGACACAGAGCTAGATATAGACACAGAGCTAGATATAGACACAGAGCTAGATATAGACACAGAGCTAGATATAGACACAGAGCTAGATATAGACACAGAGCTAGATATAGACACAGAGCTAAATATAGACACAGAGCTAGATATAGACACAGAGCTAGATATAGACACAGAGCTAGATATAGACACAGAGCTAGATATAGACACAGAGATAGATATAGACACAGAGATAGATATAGACACAGAGATAGATATAGACACAGAGATAGATATAGACAGCCAGAGACAGCCTTCCGAATATATAAGAACATAAAAAAGAAGGAACACTGCAAAAATCCTACTGGCCCATGCAAGGCAGGTCCATGTCACCCCCCCAGCTTAGACCAATGACCCACCTAGTCAGGTCACATCCTCTGAAGGAAGGAGCACAGCATCAGACCTAGTAGCACAAGCTAGTCAGGTCCAACTCATACCCACCCACAACCACTCATGTATTTATCGAACCTATTTTTACTTTCCTCTTATAAGGGGAGTGTTAATGCGACATGACATCATTGAAACCATGGTGTTTGCCACATTATTTGCTCTAGCTGGCACTCAATTGAACTAGTGCTTCCCCAAGGTACTAAGTGGTCCCAGATTTTTTTAATACTGCGCACACTGAGGGCGCAGACCCATTCTCTCATGTCTAGGCGACTCAGGCCTATTGCACTAAATTTGAAGGGATGAAAAATAAAACGTAGATCTACGTTCGGAGCAGTACGTGTACAAACGTATATCTACGTTTGGACAGTTAAAGGGTTAATCAATACTGCATACTTAAAATTGCTTCAATTTCATTATTGTAAATTGTGCTAAATTGTTATACTGTAATTTTGTATATATTTCATCTCAACTATAAATGTAGTTACTGTAAACAACTAGCTACCTTTATTGTAATAAAAAAAAGATATAGTATAATAAAAATTTATTCCTCTCAAAATCACTAGTATTAAGTAGTCTGGAAGCATTAGGTTTAGTCTGCCCGAAATGAACCAGCCTAATAGTGGCTGTCTTTGTACTTAACTAATCAAATTGTAATCACACATTGTAAACATTGCAAAGAAATAAAATCTTTATCTTTAAAGCCTTCAGAATCCCTGGCTGCCATAAAGTCAGACCACAATTTCTTCCATGCTGACTGTAAGGTCCTGGAAGACGTATTCCCAAGGTGAGCATCACCCCCCACGTTCATACGAAACATTTCGTAATAATCCTTTGTTTTTTGTGCTTGTTACTGCTAAATAATCCACCATGGGCCCAAAGAAGCTCCTAGTGTCAGCCCTTTGGTAAAGAAGGTGAGAAACATAATAGAATTAAAGAAAGAAATCATAGAAAAATATGAAAGTGGAGTACGTGTGGCCAAGCTTGCCAGGATGTACGGGAAGCCCCATTCAACGATCACTTCCATCGTGGGAAAGGAAAAGGAAATCAAGGAAGCTGATGTTGCGAAAGGGGTAAATGTGCTAACAAAACAGAGATCGCAAATAATCGAAGATGTTGAGAAGTTGTTGTTGGTGTGGATCAACCAAAAACAGTTAGCGGGAGATAGTGTTGTGCAGTTGATAATTTGCAAAAAGACAAGGCAGTTGCATGCCGATCTCGTAAAGAAAGTGCCTTACAACACTGTGTATGCCACTTCGCTTTTTGAAATTTTCGAACCAGCCTTTGCTGGCTTTAAATTCACCACACTCACCATGAGGTGGGCCAATACAACATGGGTTTGAGTCCTTGGCTAGCGCAGTGTTGTTATTGATCAATACCACTCGTTCGTGGTTACAATAACGAATTTGTTCCCATAAGGACAAATGTAAATTAGATTAGTCCGTTTCAGACCCACAAAAATACACTTACAAAAGCACTTACATAATTGTTCGAGTTGGGAGCTGTACGAAAACCGAGGTACCACTGTATATATATATATTTAAAAGTTTGTTTGTTCTACCTGATTAATACTATATTCATATTATACAGCAGGCATGTGTGAGCATGTTAGGAGTGAATGGAGATTAATTGTTTTTGGCACTTGAGCTGTTGGAGTGTGGTCAGGGTAATATTATGTGAAGGGATTCAGGAAAACCGGTTAACCAGACTTGAGTCCTGGAGGTGGGAAGTACAATGCCTGCACTTTAACCCTTTCGGGGTCGGTGCCGTACTAGTACGTTTTACGTGCAGGGGTTGGTGTCGTACTAGTACGCCCAAATTCTAGCGGCCTCAATTTAAGCAGAAAACGTCTGGTAGGCATACATATGAAAGAAGGGGTCTGTGTGGTTAGTGTGCGCAGTATAAAAAAAATCCTGCAGTACGCACTGCATAATGAGAGAAAAAAAACTGACAGTTTTTTCGATTAAAACAGCGACTTTGCAGTCGATTTTCGTATGGTATTTATTGATGTATTCTCGTTTTCTTGGTCTCATTTGATAGAATGGAAGATATATTACAGAAATAGAATGATTTTGATTGGTATGACAATGACAAGTACCTTGAAATTGAGCTCAAAGTAGCGAAAATGTTCGATTTTTGACAATGTTCAAGAGTAAACAAATCACACCATGCCTCCAATACACATCAACTGGCGAGTCTTATATTCATGCACAAGTGCTCTGATATTATTTATACCATTTTTACAATGATGCAGTTGTATACATAACAGTAAATCTTCTATTTTTTGTGAGAATAAAAATTCAAAATGAAAAGCAAAAGTAATGGAACAGGGGCCTGGAGACGTAACTAATGAACAGAGAACATGTTATTTTAGTGCTAGGAATGTTTGCCTTGTTTACTCTGGACCCTATTTTGAAATTGGCATCGTTTGAAATTTGTGTGAAATTGGAAAATTGCCATTTTCTGACTATTATTTTGGGTAGATGAAATTGGTAAATAGGCGGTTTCTTGTACTCAATCGATAGAAGAAATGGAGTTCTAGCGAAATAGCTATAATTTTGGAGACTGAAACATAGGAATTTGTCGAAAATAGGGCTCTAAGTGGGCAAAATCGCCGATGCGTAAGTGTCATGGCTACCGCTAACTTCGCGAAAGCATAATTCCGTTAGTTTTCGATCAAATTTCATAATTTTGGTGGCGTTATGATCGGAAAAAGATTCTCTATCATTTCATAAGAAAAAATTAATTTTTTTTTTTTCCAAAAAATTTTTGACCCCAGGAACACTTTTCTGAGAAGGCCTGTCGACCCCCAAAGGGTTAAAAGAGGGTTTAGGATATTTGCTGTTTAGAGTGACATCTGAACTGTCATATCTTTGCACCTCTGCAAAGATGGTGAAAGTGTTGAATGACAGTGAAAGTGTTTCTTTCTGTTTTTGGGTCACTCTGCCTCAGTAGGAGACAGCCAGCATGTTGAAAAAATCGTTAATACTATAGAGAACTGTATTTTTAGTATCTGCACTTCTTCAGTCTTTTTGTACCATTAATTTTGAGATATGAAAATGTAACATTGAGATGGTTTTCTTGTTGTCAGGTGGGAAAAGAGCGACCACTGAGCTTTGATCCATGCTGTGTGAACTACTTTAGTAAAGGAGAATACCTGCTAGTTGGTGGGTCCAACAAGTGTTGTCTCCTGTACACCAGAGAAGGTGTCAAGCTGGGTACCATCGGGGAGCAGAGTTCCTGGGTCTGGTGTTGTGCTGCACGACCCGATTCTAATTTTGTGGTAAGTTCTTAGATCTTTGTTTCTGTTTTTCTTGTGATATTATTCATCAGGGAGAAATCTACTCAGAGGTTTTTGTTATAATATAACCCATTCAGTAGTGATGCTATCATGGTGAAGGTGTGGCAGTGCTGTCCTACAAATACAAAATACAAATACAGTAGGGCCCCACTTATATGGCAGGTTAGGTTCCAGGCTACTGCCAGAAAGCAGACATCGCCGGAAAGCAGAATGCCATTTTTTCCACTTATAAATGCATATAAATGCCAGATAACAAGTTTACACTAACATACATTTGTTAGCAATAGAACTAGGCATTTAAAACAATAAAAAGTAAAATACACACACAGTACACCCATTATTACTTACCTTAAAATATTTGTAGTCCTAATGTAGGGTGAGAAGCGAGTTTTATTTGTAGGAAGTCAGGTTTGGGAGGTGTGATAGCCAGCCAGGTCAACCCACCCCACCCACACATAATATACTACGACATTTAAATAAAGAGCCCCAGAGCAATAAAATACATATACAGTACATTCATTAATTACCTTAAAATATTTGTAGTCGTGGAAAAATAAACACATAAGCAGTATAATGTGATCCTTTATTGATAATGTTTTGCCCACCCAGTGGGCTTTATCAAGTCACAAACAGATCTACCTGGGTGAAAGGTACGTGAGTATTTATAGGATGGAGTCAGGTGGAGAATGCTGGGTAGGTTGGATCTGAACCTGCATGTGACAATCCTCCGAGTAGGGTGATAGAGGCTAGGACCTTGGGTAGCTTTAAAAAAAGATTGGACAAGTATATGAGTAGACCTTCTGCAGTGCTCCTCCATTCTTATGTTCTTATGTGGGATAACAAAGAAGTCTTTGCAAGGGGTTCAGCTATGTTATAGAAGCTGTTGTTTTGGTTGAAGTTGTTGGATGTACAGTTAAGTGATGATTCCACTTATCTGTATCTGATGTTGATGTTGCGAATACGATTGAGAAGATCACACGAGTGTTTGAGATGTGCTGGACTGATTGTGCCCAAGAGTTTAGAGAGGTGTTTAGCAAGAATCCCTGAGAGTTGGTGGGGAGCACTGCCTATTCCCGAGGATATGGGCCTCAATGGGATACCTGGCTTGTGAGTCTTTGGCAGGCCGTACATTCTGGCAGGTTTAGGGTTGCTGGGGACATCTCAAACACTCGGGTGATCTTCTCAATCGCATTCACAACATCAACATCAGGAACAAGGATCTCTAGCCTGGACGTAACATCCCTATTCACCAAAGTACCTACTACACAAGCCATCAATCTCTTAGAACATAAGAACATAAGAAAGAAGGAACACTGCAGCAGGCCTACTGGCCCATGCGAGGCAGGTCCAAGTCTCCCACCGGCTTAAGCCAATGCCCCGACCCAGCCAGGTCAGGTTACATTCACTTAAGGAAGGATTATGGCATCTGACCTAGTAGCACAAGCTAGTCAGGACCAACTCACACCCACCCGCACCCACTCATATATTTATCTAGCCTATTTTTAAAACTACACAACGTTTTAGCCTCTATAACTGTAATCGGGAGTTTGTTCCACTCATCGACAACTCTATTACCAAACCAATGCTTTCCTATATCCTTCCTGAATCTGAATTTATCCAACTTAAAGCCATTGCTGCGTGTCCTGTCAATACTAGATATTTTTAGCACGCTATTTACATCCTCTTTATTTATTCCTGTTTTCCATTTATACACCTCAATCATATCCCCCCTAATTCTACGCCTTTCTAGAGAGTGCAGATTCAGGGTCCTCAGTCTATCCTCATAGGCAAGATTTCTGATACATGGGATCAACTTAGTCATCCTCCTTTGTATGTTTTCCAGAGCATTTATATCCATTCTGTAATACGGTGACCAAAACTGTGCAGCATAATCTAGATGAGGCCTAACCAAGGATATATAGAGTTGAAGAACAACCTGAGGACTTCTATTATTTATGCTTCTTGATATGAAGCCAAGGATTCTGTTCGCTTTATTGCGAACACTTATGCACTGCTGTCTTGGTTTTAGATTACTGCTAACCAGAACTCCTAAATCAAATTTTTTATTTCATTGCAGGTTACATGGGTATCGGAAGTTACAATGTAAATTGAGTGCAAGGAGAGCCACTGACATGCCATGGCATTAGGGGCAGCTTATTCTAGTCCTTAAAAACTATGTACTTAATATTAGAGAAATTTATTGAGTTTATTCTAGTTAAAAATTATTTTCAAAATTACAATATGATGAAATTTTACTGTTTAAATTATTATATAATGATATTAGATCTTAGATTGTTACAGGTGTTGAGATTCTTGAATGATAATATGGAATTGAGATTATCTTAAGGAAAATAACATTGAGCATTTTTGACATTAACTTATAATATGAGTAGGGGGTAACATAATAGTAACATATTATTAAAAATTGAGATTATCGTATAGGAAAGTAACAATGAGCATTTTTCAAAGTAGTTTATAGCATGATCATTTGGGTTTGGGTGAGTAGGTGGTTTTGAGTCGAGTCTTAAATTGATTTTCAGACAAGATTATCTTAATATTTACTGGTAATGAATTCCAGATTCTGGGGCCCTTTATGTGCATAGAATTTTTACATAGGTTGATATGAATACGGGGTATATCAAAAGTGATCTGTGTCGTGTGTTGTGGTCATGGGTCC
>WNWK01024581.1:0-29542 GCA_009830355.1 Cherax destructor
CCGACAATGTTAACTTACAGGAAGACACTGTTAACTTACAGGGCAAAAAAGTTAACCCAGGGCCGACAATGTTAACACAGGAAGACACTGTTAACTTTTAGGAAGACAATGTTAACTTACAGGGGGAAACACTGTTAACTTACAGGGCAGACAATGTTAACTTACAGGGCCGACAATGTTAACTTACAGGGAAGACACTGTTAACTTGGGAAGACAATGTTAACTTACAGGGAAGACAATGTTAACTTACAGGGCAGACAATGTTAACTTACAGGGAAGACAATGTTAACTTACAGGGCAGACAATTAATTTACAGGGCAGACAATGTTAACACAGGGCAGCCGTTAACTTACAGGGAAAACCAATGTTAAATTTTCAGGGCAGACAATGTTAACTTACAGGAGCCAATGTTAACTTACAGGGCAGCCTTTTTAACTTACAGGGCAGAATGTTAACTTACAGGGAAGACAATGTTAACACAGGGCAGCCAATGTTAACTTAAGGGAAGACAAGTTAACTTACAGGGAAGACAATGTTAACTTACAGGGCAGCCAAAACTTACAGGAAGACAATGTTAACACAGGAAGACAATGTTAACTTACAGGGCAGCCAATGTTAACTTACAGGGAAGACAATGTTAACTTACAGGGCCGACAATTCTTACAGGGAAGACGTTAACTTACAGGGAAGACAATGTTAACACAGGGCAGCCAATGTTAACTTAAGGGCAGCCAATGTTAACTTACAGGGCAGCCAATGTTAACTTACAGGGGCCCAAGTTAACTTCAGGACAACAATGTTAACTTACAGGGCAGCCAATGTTAACTTACAGGGCAGCCAATGTTAACTTACAGGGCAGACAATGTTAACTTACAGGGCAGACAATGTTAACTTACAGGGCAGACAATGTTAACTTACAGGGCAGACAATGTTAACTTACAGGGCAGCCAATGATCTTTTCTCTCCTCAGTGACAGAAGAAATAGTCCTGCCTTTCTATGGTGATAGAGCAGATGTCCTGCCTTCTCTACGGTGATAGAGCAGATAGTCCTGCCTTCTCTACTGTGATAGAGCAGATAGTCCTGCCTCTCTGTGATAGAGCAGATAGTCCTGCCTTCTCCAAGGTGATAGAACAGATAGTCCTGCCTTCTCTACGGTGATAGAGCAGATAGTCCTGCCTTCTCCAAGGTGATAGAACAGATAGTCCTGCCTTCTCCACGGTGATAGAGCAGACAGCGTTAGCTCTTCCTCTCAGTGATAAAGCAGTTACTGATAATTTCTCCACAGTGATAGAGCAGACAGTACTAATTTCTCCATGCAGACACAGCAGACATGCAGACACAGCAGACATGCAGACACAGCAGACATGCAGACACATCAGACATGCAGACACAGCAGACATGCAGACACCGCAGACATGCAGACACGCAGACACCGCAGACATGCAGACACAGCAGACATGGAGACACAGCAGACATGCAGACACCGCAGACATGCAGACACAGCAGACATGCAGACACAGCAGACATGCAGACACCGCAGACATGCAGACATGCAGACACAACAGACATGCAGACACCGCAGACATGCAGCTGAATCGTTCCATAAAACACTTACAGTTTTGAGCTACACTTTCAAAATGGCGATACAGTAATAACCCAGTGAGTGAATAACCCAGCGGGTGAATAACCCAGCAGGTGAATAACCCAGCGAGTGAATAACCCAGCGGGTGAATAACCCAGCGGGTGAATAACCCACGGTGAATAACCCAGCGGTGAATAACCCAGCGGGTGAATAACCCAGCGGGTTGAATAACCCAGCGGGTGAATAACCCAGCGGGTGAATAACCCAGCGGGTGAATAACCCAGCGGGTGAATAACCCAGCGGGTGAATAACCCAGCGGGTGAATAACCCAGCGGGTGAAATAACCTAGCGGGTGAATAACCCGGGTGAATAACCCAGCGGGTGAATAACCCAGCGGTGAATAACCTAGCGGGTGAATAACCCAGCGGGTGAATAACCTAGCGGGTGAATAATCCAGCGGGTGAATAACCCAGCGGGTGAATAACCCAGCGGGTGAATAACCCAGCGGGTGAATAACCCAGCGGGTGAATAACCTAGCGGGTGAATAACCCAGCGGGTGAATAACCCAGCGGGTGAATAACCCAGCGGTGAATAACCCAGCGGGTGAATAACCCAGCGGGTGAATAACCCAGCGGGTGAATAACCCAGCGGGTGAATAACCCAGCGGGTGAATAACCCAGCGGGTGAATAACCCAGCGGGTGAATAACCCAGCGGGTGAATAACCCAGCGGGTGAATAACCAGCAGGGAATAACCACGGGTGAATAAAAGGAAACATTGCCAAGTGTTGTAGTGGAAGAACCTCTGCCCATCTTTACCCCTCCCGGTCTTCTTCACCCTCCTTGTCCCCTCTTCACTCCTCATCTCTTCTTGCCTCTGTTCACCCTTCCCTGCCCTGTTCACCCTTCCCTGCCCCTCTTCACCCCTCCCTGCCCTGTTCACCCTTCCCTGCCCCTCTTCACCCCTCCCTGCCCTGTTCACCCTTCCCTGCCCCTCTTCACCCCTCCTGCCCTGTTCACCCTTCCCTTCCCCTCTTCACCCCTCCTGCCCTGTTCACCCTTCCCTTCCCCTCTTCACCCCTCCCTGCCCTGTTCACCCTTCCCTTCCCCTCTTCACCCCTCCTGCCCTGTTCACCCTTCCCTGCCCCTCTTCACCCCTCCCTGCCCTGTTCACCCTTCCCTGCCCGTCTTCACCCTCCTTGCCCTGTTCACCCGTCCCTGCCCTGTTCACCCCTCCCTGCCCTGTTCACCCCGTCCCTGCCCTGTTCACCCCTCCCTGCCCTGTTCACCGTCCCTGCCCTGTTCACCCCTCCCTGCCCTGTTCACCCCTCCCTGCCCTGTTCACCCGTCCCTGCCCTGTTCACCCCTCCCTGCCCTGTTCACCCCTCCCTGCCCTGTTCACCCCTCCCTGCCCTGTTCACCCCTCCCTGCCCTGTTCACCCCTCCCTGCCCTGTTCACCCCTCCCTGCCCTGTTCACCCTCCCTGCTCCTCTTCATCCCTCTCTGCATCTCTTCACCCTTCCCCGCCCATCATTTAATCGAAGACAAGGCTCAAGAGCTAGAGGTCAACTCTCTCAACTATTCGAAAACAATTAGAAGAGCACGTGCACACACTGAGCAAATTAATATATTTTTAAACCCAGGTGGATGGCTGCTCACAGGAAGTAGGCCGCATAATTCTGTATTTCACACTATGAATAATTTTACGGCGCTCTGGTGCCTGATAAGAGTGATAATCTTGTGAAGTATGATTGCCATTATTATTATTATTATATTCACGGGAAGCATTAGCATTGTGATGTGTGAGAAAGCGTAACCCAGGCTGCTAGGCAGCGTAGCTGGTGTTGTGAATCATCCTAGTGAGAGTGAGTCTGCTTGAAGGTTTTGTCCTAGGACCTAGAGTATTCTGGGCAGCCTCTCACACACCAGACACTTCCCTGCTGGGTTGTGGTCTGTCTTAGTGGGTTGAAGAGCCTTCCTTGCTAGCTTGTAGTAAGTCTCAGTGGGTTGAAGAGCCTTCCTTGCTAGTAGCTTGTAGTAAGTCTCAGTGGGTTGAAGAGCCTTCCTTGCTAGCTTGTAGTAAGTCTCAGTGGGTTGAAGAGCCTTCCTTGCTAGCTTGTAGTAAGTCTCAGTGGGTTGAAGAGCCTTCCTTGCTAGCTTGTAGTAAGTCTCAGTGGGTTGAAGAGCCTTCCTTGCTAGTAGCTTGTAGTAAGTCTCAGTGGGTTGAAGAGCCTTCCTTGCTAGCTTGTAGTAAGTCTCAGTGGGTTGAAGAGCCTTCCTTGCTAGTAGCTTGTAGTAAGTCTCAGTGGGTTGAAGAGCCTTCCTTGCTAGCTTGTGGTAAGTCTCAGTGGGTTGAAGAGCCTTCCTTGCTAGTAGCTTGTAGTAAGTCTCAGTGGGTTGAAGAGCCTTCCTTGCTAGCTTGTGGTAAGTCTCAGTGGGTTGAAGAACCATTTTTGTGGCTTGAAGCAAATGTGATAAATGGTTTTGAAAACCGACAAGTTGAAGGTTGAGACATTTATGTAACATATGGGAATCTTTATTAAGGAAACGTTTCGCCTCACAGCCACTGTGTGGCGAAACGTTTCCTTAATAAAGATTCCCATATGTTGCATAAGTGTGTGAATGTTCTGCTTGAAGCAAGCTTGGGTGGGTTGGAGTGACAGGTACGATGCTATAATAATAATACTATATCTTTATTTCTACAAGTACACGTACAAGGTATACAG
Organism: Cherax destructor; assembly: GCA_009830355.1. Taxonomy (NCBI): domain Eukaryota; kingdom Metazoa; phylum Arthropoda; class Malacostraca; order Decapoda; family Parastacidae; genus Cherax; species Cherax destructor. Next base: position 4,308 of record WNWK01024581.1, read on the forward strand.
TCCTAGCTGACATCAATAACAAACTACTATATATAAAGCCGCTTGTTATGCAGAGCATTGCGGGCAAATTAGGTTAATTTTGTCCCGGGATGCGACCCACACCAGTCGACTAACACCCGGGTACCCATTTTACTGATGGGAGAACAGGGACAACCGGTGTAAGAAAACACGCCCAATGTTTCCACCCTCGCCGGGAATCGAACCCGGACTTCACCGTGTGAAGCGCGAGATTTCGCCACGGGCCGCCAGTGCTACACATGCTGGTGGTGGTGGTGGTGGTGCTGGTGGTGGTGGTGGTGGTGCTGGTGGTGGTGGTGGTGGTGCTGGTGGTGGTGGACGTGGTAATGTGTATGACAGCAATGTAGTTGTTGGTGCAGTTGTTGTAAGTGATGGTAGAGTTGTTGTTGTTACTGTTAGTGATGGTGATATTGTTGGTGGTGGTTGTTGGTGTATGTGCTGGTGGTTGTTGGTGTATGTGCTGGTGGTTGTTGGTGTATGTGCTGGTGGTTGTTGGTGTATGTGCTGGTGGTTGTTGGTGTATGTGCTGGTGGTTGTTGGTGTATGTGCTGGTGGTTGTTGGTGAGTGGAAATGTAGGTTTGGGAAATGTGGTGAATCATTTGACAGAACCTGTACTCACCTATTTGTGGTTGCAGGGGTCGATTCACAACTCCTAGCCCCGCCTCTTTGCTGATCGCTACCTGTGTGTGTGTGTGTGTGTGTGTGTGTGTGTGTGTGTGTGTGTGTGTGTGTGTGTGTGTGTGTGTGTGTGTGTGTGCAGGATCCAGGAATTACATCCAGAGATACTATTACCCTCAACTTTCCTTCTCCCTGCCCCTCTTGACCCTTCCCTGCCCCTCTTGACCCCTCCCTGCCCCTCTTGACCCCTCCCTGCCCATCGTCACCCCTCCCTGCCCCTCGTCACCCCTCCCTGCCCCTCGTCACCCCTCCCTGCCCCTCGTCACCCTCCCTGCCCCTCGTCACCCTCCCTGCCCCTCGTCACCCCCCCCCCCGCCTTGTGCCCGACGTCTGAAATCCGTGGTAAGATGGCGTCACTTTCCGGAATTTATTACACCAGAGTAAGGAAAGTAATTCTCGTGAAGTCCCCTTATGCCTCTACTTGTGAAAGTGAAGACGGCAGTAGCGGCGGCGGCAGTAGTGGCGGCGGCGGCAGTAGTGGCGGCGGCGGCAGTAGCAGTGGCGGTATTGTCAGTGGCACAAAAATACGCCCTAGGTATGCGGAGGACGCCTGGGAGGGGAGGTGCCACAGTCCACTACCCCATGTTTGTGCGGGGGTGGGGGGGGAATATTTACCCAGCTGAGTTTGCAAGGGGCTGAGCTCAAGCTCCTGGCCCTGGTGTTTATGCCTGACATGATCTAGCTCTGCCATGTTTGTTTTAGAATCCGTTGGCTGGTTTATTAGGTTTAAAAACCTTGTGCTACGCGGGGATCATATTAACACTGCTTGTAAACTGTACCTCACCAGTCATGGGGATCATATTAACACTGCTTGTAAACTGTACCTCACCAGTCATGGGGATCATATTAACACTGCTTGTAAACTGTACCTCACCAGTCATGGGGATCATATTAACACTGCTTGTAAACTGTACCACACCAGTCATGGGGATCATATTAACACTGCTTGTAAACTGTACCTCACCAGTCATGGGGATCATATTAACACTGCTTGTAAACTGTACCTCACCAGTCATGGGGATCATATTAACACTGCTTGTAAACTGTACCTCACCAGTCATGGGGATCATATTAACACTGCTTGTAAACTGTACCTCACCAGCCATGGGGATCATATTAACACTGCTTGTAAACTGTACCTCACCAGTCATGGGGATCATATTAACACTGCTTGTAAACTGTACCTCACCAGTCATGGGGATCATATTAACACTGCTTGTAAACTGTACCTCACCAGTCATGGGGATCATATTAACACTGCTTGTAAACTGTACCTCACCAGTCATGGGGATCATATTAACACTGCTTGTAAACTGTACCTCACCAGTCATGGGGATCATATTAACACTGCTTGTAAACTGTACCTCACCAGTCATGGGGATCATATTAACACTGCTTGTAAACTGTACCTCACCAGTCATGGGGATCATATTAACACTGCTTGTAAACTGTACCTCACCAGTCATGGGGATCATATTAACACTGCTTGTAAACTGTACCTCACCAGTCATGGTGATCATATTAACACTGCTTGTAAACTGTACCTCACCAGTCATGGGGATCATATTAACACTGCTTGTAAACTGTACCTCACCAGTCATGGGGATCATATTAACACTGCTTGTAAACTGTACCTCACCAGTCATGGGGATCATATTAACACTGCTTGTAAACTGTACCTCACCAGTCATGGGGATCATATTAACACTGCTTGTAAACTGTACCTCACCAGTCATGGGGATCATATTAACACTGCTTGTAAACTGTACCTCACCAGTCATGGGGATCATATTAACACTGCTTGTAAACTGTACCTCACCAGTCATGGGGATCATATTAACACTGCTTGTAAACTGTACCTCACCAGTCATGGGGATCATATTAACACTGCTTGTAAACTGTACCTCACCAGTCATGGGGATCATATTAACACTGCTTGTAAACTGTACCTCACCAGTCATGGGGATCATATTAACACTGCTTGTAAACTGTGCCTCACCAGTCATGGGGATCATATTAACACTGCTTGTAAACTGTACCTCACCAGTCATGGGATCATATTAACACTGCTTGTAAACTGTACCTCACCAGTCATGGGAATCATATTAACACTGCTTGTAAACTGTACCTCACCAGTCATGGGGATCATATTAACACTGCTTGTAAACTGTACCTCACCAGTCATGGGGATCATATTAACACTGCTTGTAAACTGTACCTCACCAGTCATGGGGATCATATTAACACTGCTTGTAAACTGTACCTCACCAGTCATGGGGATCATATTAACACTGCTTGTAAACTGTACCTCACCAGTCATGTGGATCATATTAACACTGCTTGTAAACTGTACCTCACCAGTCATGGGGATCATATTAACACTGCTTGTAAACTGTACCTCACCAGTCATGGGGATCATATTAACACTGCTTGTAAACTGTACCTCACCAGTCATGGGGATCATATTAACACTGCTTGTAAACTGTACCTCACCAGTCATGGGGATCATATTAACACTGCTTGTAAACTGTACCTCACCAGTCATGGGGATCATATTAACACTGCTTGTAAACTGTACCTCACCAGTCATGGGGATCATATTAACACTGCTTGTAAACTGTACCTCACCAGTCATGGGGATCATATTAACACTGCTTGTAAACTGTACCTCACCAGTCATGGGGATCATATTAACACTGCTTGTAAACTGTATCTCACCAGTCATGGGGATCATATTAACACTGCTTGTAAACTGTACCTCACCAGTCATGGGGATCATATTAACACTGCTTGTAAACTGTACCTCACCAGTCATGGGGATCATATTAACACTGCTTGTAAACTGTACCTCACCAGTCATGGGGATCATATTAACACTGCTTGTAAACTGTACCTCACCAGTCATGGGGATCATATTAACAATGCTTGTAAACTGTACCTCACCAGTCATGGTGATCATATTAACACTGCTTGTAAACTGTACCTCACCAGTCATGGGGATCATATTAACACTGCTTGTAAACTGTACCTCACCAGTCAAGGGGATCATATTAACACTGCTTGTAAACTGTACCTCACCAGTCATGGGGATCATATTAACACTGCTTGTAAACTGTACCTCACCAGTCATGGGGATCATATTAACAATGCTTGTAAACTGTACCTCACCAGTCATGGTGATCATATTAACACTGCTTGTAAACTGTACCTCAACAGTCATGGGGATCATATTAACAATGCTTGTAAACTGTACCTCACCAGTCATGGGGATCATATTAACACTGCTTGTAAACTGTACCTCACCAGTCATGGGGATCATATTAACACTGCTTGTAAACTGTACCTCACCAGTCATGGGGATCATATTAACACTGCTTGTAAACTGTACCTCACCAGTCATGGGGATCATATTAACACTGCTTGTAAACTGTACCTCACCAGTCATGGGGATCATATTAACACTGCTTGTAAACTGTACCTCACCAGTCATGGGGATCATATTAACACTGCCTGTAAACTGTACCTCACCAGTCATGGGGATCATATTAACACTGCTTGTAAACTGTACCTCACCAGTCATGGGGATCATATTAACACTGCTTGTAAACTGTACCTCACCAGTCATGGGGATCATATTAACAATGCTTGTAAACTGTACCTCACCAGTCATGGTGATCATATTAACACTGCTTGTAAACTGTACCTCACCAGTCATGGGGATCATATTAACACTGCTTGTAAACTGTACCTCACCAGTCAAGGGGATCATATTAACACTGCTTGTAAACTGTACCTCACCAGTCATGGGGATCATATTAACACTGCTTGTAAACTGTACCTCACCAGTCATGGGGATCATATTAACAATGCTTGTAAACTGTACCTCACCAGTCATGGTGATCATATTAACACTGCTTGTAAACTGTACCTCACCAGTCATGGGGATCATATTAACAATGCTTGTAAACTGTACCTCACCAGTCATGGGGATCATATTAACACTGCTTGTAAACTGTACCTCACCAGTCATGGGGATCATATTAACACTGCTTGTAAACTGTACCTCACCAGTCATGGGGATCATATTAACACTGCTTGTAAACTGTACCTCACCAGTCATGGGGATCATATTAACACTGCTTGTAAACTGTACCTCACCAGTCATGGGGATCATATTAACACTGCTTGTAAACTGTACCTCACCAGTCATGGGGATCATATTAACACTGCTTGTAAACTGTACCTCACCAGTCATGGGGATCATATTAACAATGCTTGTAAACTGTACCTCACCAGTCATAAGGATCATATTAACAATGCTTGTAAACTGTACCTCACCAGTCATGGGGATCATATTAACACTGCTTGTAAACTGTACCTCACCAGTCAAGGGGATTTTAGTCATGAAAATAGATATTAAAGTTAACTCAGTGTATATACCCCGAGCTATATACAAATCTAAGTGTATATACATTGAGATATACACCTGTGGTGTATAGTATATAGTGAGATATGCATCTCTCGGTGTATATACACAGATATACACCTCTAGATGCACATACAGTGAATGATAAACATTTGTGTAAATAAATCGAAGTATACACCACGGGGTGTGTAGACATTGAGATATACACCTTAATGTCTATGTGACTTATATATACACTGAGATATACACCTTAACATCTCTGTGACTTATATATTTGAGTGTTGTCTTGTGTGTTCCCTGGTCTTGGACGCTCCCGTCTCAGTCCTCTTCTATCACTATCTAACCTACAGAGTATTTATGTGTGTCTTGACTATGTCTCCTCTTGATCTAAGTCGCTCTAGAGTCGTGAGATCAAGTTCACAGTCTCTTGTCACGGGTCGTGCCCCTCAACTCTGACAATAGTCTGGTATGTGCATTAGTATGTGTGTGTGTGAGAGACATAGAGAGAATGTTTGTTAGCGTTTAATAGTGTAAAAACATCATCATATTAGATATTAAATAATTTAGTCGACCATACATCATGTATGAGTCTAACTTTATAAAACATACAAGTCTGTCTCTACAAGAAACAAAACGTCTATAATGATATTTATCTCTCCTTGGCGGGATTTCACTGATACTTTAGTACAGAAAATTATCCAAAAATCGTATTTTTTGTCTTAATTTCTCCTCTCTTCCACGTGTGTTAAACGGCTGAGTGTACGCTTTTTTTTTTTTACATTAATGTCCATTTTGTCTTCCTAAAATTTCGACATTATTTGGGTTTAAGATTCCATAACTTGTGTTATTTCCTTCACTATTATTGTTACTTATGTTGTACACTGTTATTGTTACTTATGTTGTACACTATTATTGTTACTTATGTTGTACACTGTTATTGTTACTTATGTTGTACACTGTTATTGTTACTTATGTTGTACACTGTTATTGTTACTTATGTTGTACACTGTTATTGTTACTTATGTTGTACACTGTTATTTCTCCAAGCTGAACACCGTCCAGCCAAGCTGACTCATTCTTAAATTATTCTCGTTTGCCTTCATTTATTCCCACTGGAGAAATAACAGTGTACAACATAAGTAACAATAACAGTGTACAACATAAGTAACAATAACAGTGTACAACATAAGTAACAATAACAGTGTACAACATAAGTAACAATAACAGTGTACAACATAAGTAACAATAACAGTGTACAACATAAGTAACAATAACAGTGTACAACATAAGTAACAATAACAGTGTACAACATAAGTAACAATAACAGTGTACAACATAAGTAACAATATCAGTGTACAACATAAGTAACAATAACAGTGTACAACATAAGTAACAATAACAGTGTACAACATAAGTAACAATAATGGTGAAGGAAATAACACAAGCTATGGAATCTTAAATCCAAATAATGTCGAAATTTTAGGAAGTCAAAATGGACATTATAAAGGTGAAGGAGGGGAGAGATAAGAGAGAAGGGAAAGGATGGGGTGAGGGGGATTAAAGGAAGAGGCGGAGCTGCCGTTCTTGACTGAAACAAAAATCATGAAGAAAGAATTACTGGAGGCTCTTGTGTGGTGATGACAAGGGAAACACACACACACACACAGGATTCATACATAGCTTTAAGGAGAGGTATGATAAAGCTCATAAAGCGGGTAGAGTGACCGAGTAGCGGCCAGTGAAGAGGCAGGGCCAGGAGCTGTGAATCGACCCTTGCAACCACAACTAGGCGAGTACAACTAGGCGATTACACATACACACGCACACGCGCACACGCACACGCACACGCACGCACACATACACACACATACAAGTGGGCGCCTGTGACGAGTGGTGTACCGCAGGGGTCAGTCCTAGGACCAGTGCTATTCTTGCTATATGTGAATGACATGACGGATGGGATAGACTCAGAAGTGTCTCTTTTCGCAGATGATGTGAAATTAATGAGGAGAATCACATCGGATGAAGACCAAGCAGGACTTCAAAGTGACCTGGACAAGCTTGACATCTGGTCTAGCAACTGGCTTCTCGAATTTAACCCCACCAAATGCAAAGTCATGAAGATCGGAGAAGGGCAAAGAAGACCGCTGACAGAGTACAGGCTAGGTGGACAAAGGCTACAAACCTCATCAAAGGAGAAAGACCTTGGGGTGAGTATAACACCAAGCACGTCTCCGGAAGCACACATAAACCAGATAACCGCGGCAGCATATGGGCGACTGGCAAACCTAAGATTAGCGTTCCGTTACCTTAACAAGGAATCGTTCAAGACACTGTATACCGTATACGTCAGGCCCATACTAGAGTATGCAGCACCAGTCTGGAACCCACACCTGGTCAAGCACGTCAAGAAACTAGAGAAAGTGCAAAGGTTTGCGACAAGGTTAGTTCCACAACTCAGGGTCTGTCTTATGAAGAAAGGTTGAGGGAAATAGGACTAACAACACTGGAGGAAAGAAGGGTCAGAGGAGACATGATAACGACATACAAAATACTGCGGGAATTGACAAGGTAGATAGTGACAGGTTGTTTCAGAGGGAACACAGAAACAAGGGGACACAACTGGAAGCTGAAGACTCAGATGAGTCAAAGGGATGTCAGGAAACATTTCTTCAGCCACAGAGTAGTCAGGAAGTGGAATGGACTAAGAAAGATATAGTGGAGGCAGGAACCATACATAGTTTTAAGACAAGGTATGATAAAGCTCATGGAGCAGGGAGAGCAGAGACCCAGTAGCAGACAGCGAAGAGGCGGGGCCAGGAGCTGAGTCTCGACCCCTGCAACCACAATTAGGTGAGTACAATTAGGTGAGTACACATTAAGAAAAAATAATAAAAGTCGCACACAAAGATACTGACACACTTCTCTTCAAACAAAACAAAAAAAGTGAGAATAAAAACACACACACAGGCAACATGGATGACTAGGCGGCTAAAACAAACAAAAAATCTTATAAAAATTTCAAGCTAAATGTATTTTAACAATAAGTTAATAATAATAATAAAATAATAACAATAGTATTATTACTACTATTACTATTAATAATAATAATAATAATAATAATAACAACAGATTAATAATAATAATAATGATAATAATAATAATAATAATAATAACAGATTAATAATAATAATAATAATAACAACAGATTAATAATAATAATAATAACAACAGATTAATGATAATAATAATAATAATGATAATAATAATAATAACAACAGATTAATAATAATAATAACAACAGATTAATAATAATAATAATAATGATAATAATAATAATGATAATAATAATAATAACAACAGATTAATAATAATAATAATAATAATAATAATAATAATAACAACAGATTAATAATAATAATGATAATAATAATAATAATAATAATAACAACAGATTAATAATAATAATAATAATAATAACAGATTAATAATAATAATAATGATAATAATAATAATAATAATAATAATAATAGTAATAATAATAATAATAATAAAGAGTTTCTTAATGAAGGTTCAAGGTGAGTGTCGTTTACAGTTCATCAACATTCTTTAAGTAATTCTGGGGTCAAAATTTGGCGGCATATTAAAGGTGAAGTTCAACATTGTTGTGTGAAGTGTAGCACTGTGTTAGCTCTGCTGCTCCAGGTGTGGAAGGTAGCACCGTGTTAGCTCTGCTGCTCCAGGTGTGGAAGGTAGCACCGTGTTAGCTCTGCTGCTCCAGGTGTGGAAGGTAGCACCGTGTTAGCTCTGCTGCTCCAGGTGTGGAAGGTAGCACCGTGTTAGCTCTGCTGCTCCAGGTGTGGAAGGTAGCACCGTGTTAGCTCTGCTGCTCCAGGTGTGGAAGGTAGCACCGTGTTAGCTCTGCTGCTCCAGGTGTGGAAGGTAGCACCGTGTTAGCTCTGCTGCTCCAGGTGTGGAAGGTAGCACCGTGTTAGCTCTGCTGCTCCAGGTGTGGAAGGTAGCACCGTGTTAGCTCTGCTGCTCCAGGTGTGGAAGGTAGCACCGTGTTAGCTCTGCTGCTCCCTGCTAAACACCTCAATATTAAGACATTTTATAATACAGTACATTTAAAATTATAACTGATACTTAGCTTGTAGTTCCAGTGAGAGAGGGAGAGAGGGGGGATGGGGGGACTCAGGTAACTGTTGTATTTATGTGTCACGTGGGTCGACCTTGTTTCGGTGGAGTGCGGAAGAACGGAACAAGGTGGTGCGAGCACCTCCTCTGCCTTCCCCTCCCCAACCATCCCTCCCTCCCCTTCCCCCCTCCCCCCCGCAACGTGGTAAGGCCAGCGGTCATACCACGTTGAATGCACCTCTTCTCGTCCAATCAGCTAAGTTCAGCAACGATGGGTTTGGTTAGTACTTGGATGGGTAACAGCCTGAGAACACCAAATGCTGCTTGCATTTATTTCGGGACCAGGAGCTGTGAATCGACCCCTGCAACCCCATAAATGTAAGTGCACACACACAAGACCATCCTTTCCCACATGTTGATACCTGCCCATAGCAGCACATTGCTGATGTATCCGATTTTTCGAATATTTTTTTTTATAGGACTACCCCTTCCCTCCCCTCCTTCCATACATTCCCTGGTGTGTTGAAACATTTGGGGCAGTTTCCTTATACCCACTGGTGCCCCTGCCCACCTAGCAGTAAAAACAGGTACCTGTGTGTGTTAGTCCACTGTTGTGGGTCGCATCCGGGGGAAGAAATGTTAGAACACTGCATTACCTACTGGAATGTTATATCTTGTGTAAGTAAATAGCCTGTCTTGCTGGAATGTTATATATTGCGTAAGTAAACACTCCAGTCTTGCTGGAATGTTTATCTTGCATAAATAAACACTCCAGTCTTGCTGGAATGTTATATCTTGCGTAAATAAACACTCCAGTCTTGCTAGAATGTTATATCTTGCATAAATAAACACTCCAGTCTTGCTGGAATGTTATATCTTGCGTAAATAAACACTCCAGTCTTGCTGGAATGTTATATCTTGCGTAAATAAACACTCCAGTCCTGGTGGAATGTTATATCTTGCATAAATAAACACTCCAGTCTTGCTGGAATGTTTATCTTGCATAAACAAACACTCCAGTCTTGCTGGAATGTTATATCTTGCGTAAATAAATGCTCTCAGTCCTATGTCAGTAATTTCAGTACCTGTTGGAATTATCTGTGTACATAATAATGTTAATACAAAAAGTTGCTACGACTTACACACACGATACTAGGACCCACACACGCTGCTAGGATAGACACGTTCTAAAACCTACACGTACTTTGCTAGGACCCCTCCACACGTTGTTAGGACCCCTCCACACGTTGCTAAGACCCCACTACATATGGCTAGGTCTTCCTTCCCTGGAGTCAAAATAATAATAATGAGATATTGTGTCTCAACAGTCTTGGAAAGTTCTTGACTTCAAGAACGTCAACAATTTGTTTATATATAAGACGTAAAATACGTCAGAAAATATTGTGTGAAGACTACGCTAGGAACGTTGTCACGGTTATTTTTGCAGCCTCTTCAAGGGCGGTGCCTGGATGGTGGCCATCTTCTCTCGATCCAAGGAACTGGGGCTACTCATGAGATCAAACTTGATTGCCTCCCATTCCCCAGACGCATCCCCAATAATAATAATAATATTAATAATAATAATAATATTAATAATAATAATAATATTAATAATAATAATAATATTAATATTATTATTATTATTATTAATATTATTATTATCAATATTATTATTATTATTATTATTATTAACTCATCTTGAGTTACAGCCATTGGCCGGCCTCTCGGAAGCAAGCCGATCGTTTATTTTTATTTTGTTCTTTATCGATGGTTCATATATATATATATATATATATATATATATATATATATTTATTTTTTTTTTTCAACAAGTCGGCCGTCTCCCACCGAGGCAGGGTGACCCAAAAATAAAGAAAATCCCCAAAAAGAAAAAACTTTCATCATCATTCAACACTTTCACCACACTCATACATAATCACTGTCTTTGCAGAGGAGCTCAGATACTACAGCTGAGAAAAGTCCCTCCCAGCTGTCACTATCTCAGACCCCTCCTTTAAAGTGCAGGCATTGTACTTCCCATTTCCAGGACTCAAGTCCAACTAAATCAATTAACTGGTTTCCCTGAATCCCTTCACACAATGTTACCCTGCTCACACTCCAACAGATCGTCATGTCCCAAAAACCATTCGTCTCCATTCACTCCTATCTAACACGCTCACACATGCTTGCTGGAAGTCCAAGCACCTCGCCCACAAAACCTCCTTTACCCCTTCCCTCCAACCTTTTCTAGGACGACCCCTACCCCGCCTTCCTTCCCCTACAGATTTATACGCTCTCCAAGTCATTCTACTTTGATCCATTCTCTCTAAATGACCAAACCACCTCAACAACCCCTCTTCAGCCCTCTGACAAATACTTTTAGTAACTCCACACCTTCTCCTAATTTCCACATTCCGAATTTTCTGCATAATATTTACACCACACATTGCCCTTAGACAGGACATCTCCACTGCCTCCAGCCTCCTCCTCGCTGCAGCATTTGCAACCCATGCTTCACACCCATATAAGAGTGTTGGTACCACAATACTTTCGTACATTCCCTTCTTTGCCTCCATGGATAACGTTTTTTGTCTCCACAGATACCTCAATGCACCACTCACCTTTTTTCCTTCATCAATTCTATGGTTAACCTCATCCTTCATAAACCCATCTGCTGACACATCAACTCCCAAATATCTGAAAACATTTACTTCTTCCATAATCCCTCTCTCCAATGTGATATCCAATTTTTCTTTATTTAAATCGTTTGATACCCTCATCACCTTACTCTTATCTATGTTCACTTTTAACTTTCTACCTTACACACTCTCCCAAACTCGTCCACTAACCTTTGCAACTTTTCTTTAGAATCTCCCATAAGCACAGTATCATCAGCAAAAAGTAACTGTGTCAACTCCCATTTGCATTTAATTCTCCATAATTTAATCCCACCCCTCTCCCCAACACCCTAGCATTTACTTCTTTTACAACCCCATCTATAAATATATTAAACAACCATGGTGACATTACACAACCCTGTCTAAGACCTACTTTTACCGGGAAGTAATCTCCCTCTCTCCTACACACCCTAACCTGAGCCTCACTATCCTCATAAAACTCTTTACAGCCTTCAGTAACTTACTACCTATTCCATACACTTGCAACATTTGCCACATTGCTCCCCTATCCACTCTATCATATGCCTTTTCTAAATCCATAAATGCAATAAAAACTTCTCTACCTTTATCTAAATACTGTTCACATATATGCTTCACTGTAAACACTTGATCTACACATCCCCTACCCACTCTAAAGCCTCCTTGCTCATCTGCAATCCTACTCTCTGTCTTACCTCTAATTCTTTCAATAATAACCCTGCCATACACTTTACCTGGTATACTCAGTAAACTTATTCCCTATAATTTTTACACTCTCTTTTATCCCCTTCCCTTTATATAAAGGAACTATACATGCTCGCTGCCAATCCTAGGTACCTTCCCTCTTTCATACATTTATTAAACAAAAATACCAACCACTCCAGCACTATATCCCCCTGCTTTTAACATTTCTGTCATGATTCCGTCAATTCCAGCTGCTTTACCCCCTTTCATTCTACGTAATGCCTCACGCACCTCCCCACACTCACATCCTGCTCTTCTTCACTCCTAAACGATGTTGTACCTCCCTGGCCAGTACATGAAATTATCGCCTCCCTCTTTTCATCGACATTTAAAAGTTCCTCAAAATATTCCCGGCATCTCCCAATACCTCCAGCTCCCCATCTACTAACTCCCCTACTCTGTTTTTAACTGACAAATCCATTCGTTCCCTAGGCTTTCTTACCTTGTTTATCTCACTCCAAAAATTTTTCTTGTTTTCAGCAAAATTTCTTGACAGAGCCTCTCCCGTTCTTTCATCCGCTCTTCTTTTGCACTCTCTCACCACTCTCTTCACCTTTCTTTTTACTCTCCATATACTCTGCTCTTCTACTAACACTTCTGTTTTGTAAAACCTCTCATAAGCTACCTTTTCTCTTTTTATCACACCCTTTACTTCTTCATTCCACCACTCACTCCTCTTTCCTCCTGCACCCACCCTCCTATAACCACAAACTTCTGCCCCACATTCTAATACTGCATTTTTAAAACTATCCCAACTTTCTTCAACCCCCACTACTCCTACTTGCACTAGCCCACCTTTCTGCCAATAGTTGCTTATATCTCACCCTAACTTCCTCCTCCCTTAGTTTATACACTTTTACCTCTCTCTTACTTGCTGTTGCCATTTTCCTTTTGTCCCATCTACCTTTTACTCTAACTGTAGCTACAACCAAATAATGATCTGATATATCCGTTGCCCCTCTATAAACATGTACATCCTGAAGCCTACTCATCAACCTTTTATCCACCAATACATAATCCAACAAACTACTTTCCTTACGTGCTATATCATACCTTGTATATTTATTTATCCTCTTTTTCATAAAATATGTATTACTTATTACCAAACCTCTTTCTACACATAGCTCAATTAATGGCTCCCCATTTACATTTACCCCTGGCACCCCAAATTTACCTACTACTCCATCCACAACATTTTTACCCACTTTAGCATTAAGATCCCCAACCACAATTACTCTCTCACTAGGTTCAAAACTCCCCACACACTCACTCAACATTTCCCAAAATCTCTCTCTCTTTCTACACTTCTCTCTTCTCCAGGTGCATAAACACTTACTATAACCCACTTTTCACATCCAACCTTTATTTTACTCCACATAATCCTTGAATTTATACATTTATATTCCTTCTTTACCTGCCATAACTGATTATTCAACATTATTGCCACTCCTTCTTTAGCTCTAACTCTATTTGAAACCCTGATCTAATCCCATTTATTTCTCCCCACTGAAACTCTCCTACCCCCTTCAGCTTTGTCTCACTTAAAGCCAGGACATCCAGCTTCTTTTCATTCATAACATCTACAATCATCTCTTTCTTATCATTCGCACAACATCCACGCACATTCAAACATCCCACTTTGACGATTTTCTTCTTCTTCTTTTTAGTAAGCTATACAGGAAAAGGGTTACTAGCCCATTGTTCCCGGCATTTTAGTTGACTTTTACAACACGCATGGCTTACGGAGGAAAGATTCTTATTCCCCCTTCCCCCTGGATATGAAAGGGAAAAGCAATAAGAACAAGAACTATTAAAATAAAATCAAAGAAAACTCAGATGAGTGTGTATACAAAAACGTGTACATGTTTTGTTGACCTAAGTGTAAGTAGAAGTAGCAAGACGTACCTGAAATCTTGGATGTTTATGAGACAAAAAAAAAAGACACCAGCAATCCTACCATCATGAAAAAAAACAGTTTCGGTTTCTTTTCACAGTCACCTGGCAGGATGGTAGTACCTCCCCTAGTGGTTGCTGTCTACCAACCTACTACCTTCAATATATATATATATATATATATATATATATATATATATATATATATTTATATATATATATATATATATATATATATATATATATATATATATATATATATATATATATATATATATATATATATATATTAAGATAAACCAACAACAAAAATAACATACATTTTGATTGAATGTTATATCGGCAGAATTGCACGAGAGGTAATTCGGAGGAAACTGCCCCTTTAATTAGAGTAGAGTTTACCAGGAGGTTAGTAAGATGGGAATTATCACTAAGACATGGTTACTAAGGAGGTTACCAAGCGGTTACCAAGAGGAGGTTACCAAGAGAATGTTACCAAGAACTTACCAAGAGAAGGTTACCAAGCGGTTACCAAGAGGAGGTTACCAAGAACTTACCAAGAGGAGGTTACCAAGAACTTACCAAGAGGAGGTTACCAAGAACTTACCAAGAGGAGGTTACCAAGAACTTACCAAGAGAAGGTTACCAAGCGGTTCAAGAGGAGGTTCCCAAGAGAAGGTTACCAAGAACTTACTAAGAGGAGGTTACCAAGAAGTTACCAAGAGGAGGTTACCAAGAACTTAACAAGATGAGGTTACCAAGATAAGGTTACCAAGAACAAGAACTTACCAAGAGGAGGTTACCAAGAACTTACCAAAAGGTTCCCAAGAACTTACCAAGAGGGGGGTACAAAGAACTTACCAAGAGAAGGTTACCAAGAACTTCCCAAAAGAGAAGGTTCCAAGAACTTACCAAGAGGAGGTTACCAAGAACTTACCAAGAGGAGGTTACCAAGAACTTCCAAGAGGGTTACCAAGAACTTACCAAGAGGAGGTTCCAAGAACTTACCAAGAGGAGGTTACCAAGAACTTACCAAGAGGAGGTTACCAAGAACTTACCAAGAGGGGTTACCAAGAACTTACCAAGAGGAGGTTCCAAGAACTTACCAAGAGGAGGTTACCAAGAACTTACCAAGAGGAGGTTCCCGGGAGGTTACCAAGAACTTACTAAAGGAGGTTACCAAGAGATGAAAAAAAACGAAGTGTGGAAATGAGGATAAACATCTGCACGTTTTTTAAGAATCTAGCCGAGTGCGGGATAAGAATTAATGCCACTAACATTTATTAAAATTATGAGCCCCCCCAATTAAGGTTCAAAATATTTTACATATATATATATATATATATATATATATATATATATATATATATATATATATATATATATATATATATATATATATATATATATATATAAAAGTTTTTTGTAAACAAACTCAGTACTGTGAAAGGCCTACAGTGTTTCATGTACATAATGGTTCACATTTTTGGTGTAGCCAAGCAGTCTTTATTATATTAACGCCTAACCCTCAACCCTCTGCAGGACTTATATCCTCCTCCTTTGTGGTATATCTTTCTGGCCTAGTAACCGGTGGTGGAAAGTAAATATCAATATAATCTCCCGTAATACTTTTTCCACCGTCAGTCATCAGCGTTGTGTCACGTAAAGCCTAATGCATATTAAAAAAATCTCCAAACAATAGCATCAGTTGTTTTTAACTTATAAAAAAATGCGACATAGGTTGGTATGGCTCTTTTAATCTCTCGCATATTATTATTATATCCACATTTCTCCAATATTAACAGTCATATACAGAAGTTTATTTTGCTCCTTTTCCCCCCCCCACATACTCATTCTGTAGACGGAAGCGCAAAAAAAGTTGCATACCCCAAGAGGCCTAGGAACTAGGCTCCAAAAGGGTTAACAGGAGTACATCTGGATATATATATATACATATCTACAAACCATGTTTCATTTGTTGTAAGTATATTTAGAATATTTAATTTAACATGTCTGGTAGCTTATTTCATTAATAAGAGGAGTGGGGAAAAGATAAAGAAAACTAACACAAAGTGGGAGTTGTCACAGTTGCTCTTTGCTGATGACACCGTGCTTTTTGGGAGATTCTGAAGAGAAGTTGCAGAGGTTCGTTGATGAGTTTGGAGGGTATTTAAAAGAAGGAAATTAAAAGTAAAATAGGAAAGAGTAAGGTGATGAGGATAAAAAAAAATTAGGTAACGGAAGGTTGGAAATCAGATTGGGGGAGAGAGTATGGAGGAGGTGGTGTGTTCAGATATTTGGGAGTGGACTTAAAGAGATGGGTCTATGAAAGATGAAGTGAATCATAAATTGACGAGGGAAAAAGGTGAGTGGTGCACTGAGGAAATTTGTGGAGACAAGGAACTTTATCCATGAAAGCAAAGGGGGAATGTATGAGAGATAGTGATACCAACGCTCTTGTATAGGGGTGAGGCATGGGTTGTGCATGTTGCAACAAGGAGAAGGCTGGAGGCAGGATGTTGTCTGAGGGCAATGTGTGGTGTGAATATAATCCAGAGAATCCGTAGTTTGGAGATTAGGAGGAGGGTGGGATTACCAAAACTATTATCCAGAGGGCTGAGGAGGTTTTTTTTTGGGGTGGTTTGGACATGTAGAGAGGATAAAGAAACAGAATGACTTCGGGGAGTGTTAAAAGGGGTTTTTTGGGTGTGAGAAAGGGGAAAATTTATGAAGGGATTCAGGAAACCGGTAGGCCGGACTTGAGCCCCGGGGGATGGGAAGTACAGTCCCGGGACTCTTAAGGGGGGTGTTAATGTTGCAGTTTTATAACTGTAGTGTAAGCACGCCTTTTGGGGGAAAAGTGATGGAGAAAAAGATGAAAGTTTTTTTTTTTCGGGCCACCCTGCCTTGGGGGGGAAAGGCCGATGTGTTAATAAAAAAAAAAATTTTTTACACGTCACATAAGATATTACAATATACATGTAATGAATGTGCATTCAAAACTTTCATATTTATTACTGCATAGTCATTATATTTATATATATATATATATATATATATATATATATATATATATATATATATATATATATATATATATATATATATATATATAGATAGATAGTGATAGTTTAAGAAGATTTAATTTTGGGATAGTTCTATAGTTCCTCAAAATAATTTAATTTCATCGATCCCCCATGTCACGCATGTGCCCCCAGAGATGTGTATATTATATTCTTAAGATTATTTAACAAATATTTTTTTACATTTTTTCTTATTTCGTATTATACTTACACATATTCACATATATCTGAACGAGACATATTATGATGACTTAACCTAAGATATCTATCTAGTTGGAAAATTTCCCCCAGGGGGCCCCCTCGGGCCCCGGTCCCAGACCAGCCTTCCGGGGTGGATGGCCTGATCAGCCAGGCTGTTGGTGCTAGCTTCAAAGAAATCCAACATAAGCACCACAGCCCGTCTGATTGGGGACTGACTTAAGAAACTTGCCCAGTTCTTTCTTGAAGACAGCCAGGGGTCTGTTGGAAACCCCCCCTATGTATGAAAGGAAAAAAAAGTCTTGGTCCCTTCACACTTACTGAGTCTTCCTTGGGGAATTATTACACCTTGCTTTTCATTTGGGTATTTTGCACCGTCGGGGAAAAAACTTACTTCCTTGGGGGATGATTCTTGTATGCAGTTTTTTGGCCAATCCTTCTAGAATTTTCCAAGGGGGGATTATAATGTATCTCTCTCGCTTACTTTACAAGGAGTACAGATCAAGGGGGGTTTAAACGTTCCCAGAATTAAGATCTTGACTGAATCATTAGTTTGGCATTCGTTTTCAAGGTTCTAGTAATCTAACATTTTAAAACCTTGTGGTTGTGATAGTAACATTGTTGTGATCCTTTTAAGGGGGCATTCCATAATAACAAAAATAGCTATTATTGAACATATGTTATCATTTTTACGCTCTGATAGTAATCATATAGGTAATATAATTAGGCTGTATATAATTACTGGGGTTATTATAGGTTAAATCATAAAATTTATCAGTGAAATATGATCATAATATAAACCCATCGAAAAATTTAAAAAAAAAACTATAATACTGCACATTTATCTTTAATACCATATCTAATGTTAGTTACAAAAAAATTATATATGGTGTATTTTTTGATTTACAGAATAAAAAAAAAGACTGGTGGTTGGAGAACCTCACAAAATTAATGACATTTAAAAAAAAAAAAAATACGTGGTATTTTTTTGGGGTTATTATCATGCATAAGGAGAAGGTTGTAGTGGTGTGTGGGAAATACCTCATAAAATTAGCGAGAAGTAAGATGGACACAATTGGTCTTGTTCTTATTTGGGGCCAAATTTGGGAAAAGCGTTAACCAAAAAAACCCCCCCGCCTCTCAATCCTTCACTACCTTGCGTGCAGCGTTAACCAAAAACCACCACACACTGCCCTCAATTTTTCACTACCTTCGTGCAGCGTTAACCAAAAACCACCACCCCTGCCTTCAACCCTTTACTACCTTGCGTGCAGCGTTGAACCAGCACCACCACACACTGCCTCTCAATCCTTCACTACCTTGCGTGCAGCGTTTAACCAGCACCACCACACACTGCCTCTCAATCCTTCACTACCTTAGTCGTTAATCAAAAAAAATTTTAAGGGGGCTTACAAAAAAGTTTTCGTTGCTAATTCGGGGCCGTTGTTGTGGAGGCGATGGTAAGAGTATATTGTGTGGTGGAGGTATTGGCAGGGGGGGGGGGGGCGATAACGGCCCAGCATTGCGTCAGTGAGGAACAACGACCTTTTCACTGCACGACCCCCCCCCCCCCACCACTCCCTCCACAACCTTTCTTTTTTCCCCCTTTTTCCCCCCGAAACCTTTTTTTTCACGCTCCCCCCTTTGCCCCCCCCCAACCTTCCCGGGAAAAAACTCTTCCGGATTGACCAGAAAAAATAATTATAAAAAAAATCAATCGGTGTAAGTGGGGCTCAATGCTGCGGGGGTCCGTCATTTAGGTTAAATACCGCTTCATCTGCTCACAAGGTGGATGGGTGACCTGGCTCCACCATGAAACACACTACTAGTGTCGCCACAATTTCATCTTCGTTCCGTCAAAAATAAATATCGTAGCTTTTTTAAATAAAAAAAATCATTTCTCTTAATTTTTCCCCTTCCCCAATTTCAATAAACGAGCTCCGCATTTTTTTTTTTAAAATTCTTTCCCCCCCAAAGTCATTTAAATTTAAAAATACATTACCTTTTTGTCAAAATGCTGTTAGATAGTGTTTAATCTCAAATGATTAATAAAATTCGTTTTTAAAATTCTAAATTTAAACACGTTATCTGAGGGGTACTCATGACTTCACATAACGTAGGGTTAATAATCATCTCTAGTATTATTATTATTATTTTCCCCGGGGAAGCAGGGGGTTCCCGGTGGGGACTGGAAAATAATCTGGTTTGAGACAAAGAAATAAACATCTTTTTTGGGGTGAGGAGGTCACGTCTGTTACTGTGTGAGGTCACGTCTGTTACTGTGTGAGGTCACGTCTGTTACTGTGTGAGGTCACGTCTGTTACTGTGTGAGGTCACGTCTGTTTTTTGTGTGAGGTCACGTGTTACTGTGTGAGGTCACGTTTTTCGGGGAGGTCACGTCTGTTACTGTGTGAGGTCACGTCTGTTACTGTGTGGGGGCACGTCTGTGTTACTGTGTGAGGCCGCCCCGTGTTACTTTTGTGAGGTCACGTCTGTGTTACTGTGTACCCCCCCCGTGTTACTGTGGGAAAAGGGGCATTGCTAAATGGCTTTGTTATATGAGAACCATTTTAAAATTTTTGCAATTTTGGCAGTAAAAAAAAAAGTCAATATTACTTTATTCCTGTATGTGTGTTTTTTTTAGAAATTACCCCCGTTTTAAATATTAAGAAGGGGGGGTTAAATTACAGGGGGCACCCGGAAATCGATCATTCTTCATTCCAGAATGCTATTCAGGTGCTGTTCCCAAACGAATTTTTTCCCCAAAGGAATAATGTAAATTTGATTAGTCTTTTTTAACCCCCCCAAAACACCGATAAAAGCACTTACAATAATAAACCTAAAAAGGGGGAGTTGGGAGTGTTCTTTCCCCAACCCCAATAAAAAAAAGGGATTTGGGGCAGTTACATTTTGCTATTGCTTATGGGAGATTCTAAAAAAAAATTGAAAAAGGTTGTGGACGAGTTTGGGAGGGTGTTTGGGGAAAAAGGGGACCAAAAAATAAGGTAAGGTGATGGGGGTTTGGGGAAAGTTTAAAAAAGAGAGAGGGGCCAAGTCGGACCGAAACGTCGTTTAATCGTTCTTCTATGTGCGTTTTGTGTGTGTATTTGGGAGTTGAAATTCAGCGGGGGGGTTTATGGGATGAGGATAACCATAAATTGATGAAGAAAAAAAAGGGGGAAAAGGTGGGGTTAGGTATCTGTGGAGACAAAAAGCTTTATCTATAGAGGCAAAGAAGGGAATGTATGAAAGTATAGTGGTCCAACACTTATATGGGGTGAAGCATGGGCTGTAAAGGAGCGAGGAGGCGGCTGGAGGCAGTGGAATGTCTTGTCAAGGGGGAATGTGTGATGAAATATTATGCAGAGAATTGGGGGGTGGAAATTTGGGGGGGGAGGAGTTACTAAAAGTATTAGTCAAGGGGGAAAGGGGTTGTTGAGGTGGTTTGATCATTTGAGAGAATGGATCAAAGTAGAATGACTTGGAGAGCGTATAAATCTGTAGGGGGGAAGGAAGGGGGGTAGGGGTCGTCCTCAAAAAGGTTGGGGGGGGGGAAAGGAGGGTTTTGGGGGGGGGGGTTGGGTCAGCAAGCGTGTGTGAGCGTGGGGTTTAGGGGAAGAATGGAGACGGGGAAGGGTTTTTTTGGGGCCAGACGAGGGGGTTTGGGGGGTGAGCAGGGTAATATTTATGAAAGGATTCAGGGGGAAACCGGTTTTATAGATTTAGCCGGACTTGAGTCCTGGAAAAAGGGAAAAACAATGCCTGCACTTTAAAGGAGGGGGGGTGGGATAGTGACAGTTTGGGGAAAGGCTTTAAACTGTCGTATCTTTTCGCCTCTGCAAAGACAGTGATTATGTATGAGTGTGGTGAAAGTGTTGAATGATGATGAAAAAATTTTTCTTTTTGGGGATTTTCTTTCTTTTTTTCACCCTGCCTCGGTGGGGGGCGGGGCCACTTGTTGAAATATATATATATATATATATATATATATATATATATATATATATATATATATATATATATATATATATATATATATATATATATATATATATATATATATGTGTGTGTGTGTGTGTGTGTGTGCACTGCTACTTAAAACATCATATATTGACTATTTTCGGAGGTAACTCACCCATCATCAGGCACTGTACATAAAAAAAAATAATCAATTATAAGACTCGGATCTAAACATATATGCTAAACATCAAATTACCATGACAAAAAAGAAAAAAAAAAAAAAACCGGGGAAAAAAAAGTATTTTACTGACCGTTCATTATCAGACGGGGTTTTTTCCGTGGTCAACGCCAAAGGGCCTCCCGATAAACGGGGGCCGATCGACTGGGCCCTTTTCTGCGGGCCCCCTTAAAACCAATGTAAGAACCACAACCCGGCTGATCGGGCCGACTTTAGGTAACCCGGCTGATCGGGCACTGACTTTAGGTAACCCGGCTGATCGGACATTTTTTTTTTGGTAACCCGGCCCTGACTTTAGGTAACCCGGCTGATCGGACACTGATTTTTGGTAACCCGGCTGATCGGGACTGACTTTAGGTAACCCGGCTGATCGGGCACTGATTTTGGTAACCCGGCTGATCGACCCCGATTTTAGGTAACCCGGCTGATCGGGCCCCGACTTTAGGTTTTTTTTTTGGGTTTCCCCTTTCCCCTTTAAGGCAGCCAGGAGTACTGTTGCTAGTTCAATGGTATTAGATACAGGGGGCAAAAAGGGGAAGTCTCATGTCTAAAGGGGGTCTGTTTTTACAGTGTTGGTGTATGCCACTAAATGAGGGTTTGCTCAACTGAAAAACCTATAAAAAAAAACCGGGTTTTTATCCTGATTTTAATCCATTTATTTTCCAGAACTTAGTTTCTTTTAAAAATCTATTAATTTTTTTTCTTTATTAAGGATGGTCAGGGGGGCACCGGGAACACACTCAGTTTTGACATGAAGCATTTTTTTCTATTAATTCTTCTAATAAAACTCCCCCCTTCCTTTATCTGCTTTCATAATTACTATACTTTACTGTTTCAAAAAATTATTCAAAGCATTACATTCTTCATTTGTGATATTATACACAAGGCTATTAGTACAAATTTGATAGAATGAAAAAAAAAGCCATATATTTTTGCATGTATGTATGTGTATGTTATATATATATATATATATATATATATATATATATATATATATATATATATATATATATATATATATATATATATATATATATTTTTGTATATATATATAAAACCATAGTGGAATTGGGTATTTAACCTTCCCGTGCCAAAACACACCCTTTTGGGGGCTAACACCGCAGTGCCACTGACTATTCCCCTTTTTCCAAGTGTCCTTAACCAGAGTCTCGGTGTTTGCAAAAACGAAACACTAACAACGAGCAACTTAAAACCCTTTACTATTTTTTTAAAATTTTCTTGAGCAGTGACAAAAAACCCTGAGCTACCCCTTTTTCCCCGATCAAACCTGATTACACCCCCGTCCAAATTTTCGGGGTTCCCCCACGGGGGGGGTTTCTCGTGAAGCCTTACAATAACAATTCTTTTTCTTCTTAGTATTATAATTATTATTATCATCATCATCATTATTATATAGTGTTATTAACTAGCACAAGGTTCTACGTTACACTGACGTAGTAGTATCATTGGTTAAGTAGTGGGGGGTCGTAAAACTACGTCACCCTTTCCCCAAAGGGAACAATAACGTCCTCGAGAGTTTCACGAGCCCTGTGACTATGTAATCACTTTTATAATTTTGTCTCATAAACATCTAAGATGGTAAATTTTAACTCACAAATTTCCCCTTTTTTATTCAGTTAAAAATAAATTTTTTTTTCCTTATTCCCCCTTAATAGTTGTTATTCTTAAAAAGTTCCCATTCCACTTACTAACTTACCTGAGGAGTTGTTTGAGTTAAGAAGCACTTTGACCTGGCTGATAACTCAGCACTTGCCAGAAAAAAAATACAAAACAAAAAAACAGTGGAGGTAAGACTGTAATAAACATCTAGCACAAAAAAAACACACCACAAATAACTACCATCTCATTAAGTTTAATAACTAAACTACAAAACCCTTAAATTTTTTAATGTCAAATGATTCCCCTAAAATTCCCCCCGGGGGCTCTAAGGCCCCCAGAATTAAAAAAAACCATGTAATTGAAAAGACCGACGCCCGGGGGTTTAAAAATTCCTCCCCCGGGGCGATTGTCACAAAATAAAAAGTTTCCCAGAGGCCTGACACAGACAACTACAAGAACATTACTGAGACCCCTGAGTCGGGTTTTTCCCCCCCAAATCAGAGAGGGGTAGTATAACATGGAAGTAGGTAGAATGCGGGTAAAATGCCGGCAATGTGGAGTTAGTTATCACTTTTTTTTTTTCCGGGGTTAAAAATAAAAAAAAAAAAGGAACTCGGAGATGCTTGAAAAATTGGGGATATAGTATAGTTCTTAAAGAGATAATAGTTTCTTGTGAATGATGAAGTGAATGTTAGCAGGGAAAAAAAACGAAGTTTGAATATATGTGTGAAAGTTTGGAGGAGCAGGAGGAGTTCAGATATGAAACGGGGTGAAAAACCAGAACTAAAAAAAGTAGCGGTAATGTTGAATGAATTATTTTTTGAAAAAAAAAAACAGGATCTAAATGACTGAATTCAAGAACTGAGTTAGAATACAAGGGCTGTGACCAGCGGGGGGTTTATGTGACCAGCGAGTGTTGCTGTGACCAGCGAGTGTTGATGTGACCAGCGAGTGTTGATGTGACCAGCGAGTGTTGCTGTGACCAGCGGGGGGGTTATGTACCAGCGAGTGTTGCTGTGACCAGCGGGTGTTTGATGTGACCAGAGAGTGTTGATGTGACCAGCGAGTGTTGCTGTGACCAGCGGGTGTTTTTGTGCCTCCCCGGGGACAAGGGAGGGAAATTCTCATTGTTTTTTTTTGTTTTCTTCTCTTTTTTCTTGTTTGTTCTAGTGTGTTTTATTCTCTATATTCCGCAGTTGTGAGGAATTCTTGGTGAAAAAGGCATGTTGTGCGGCGCAGTGAGGGGGGCCACAGGACGTCTTACTGTCGCCCTAGGTGATGTGTGTGTGTGACTGCCTGCATCTCTCTCACTCTGACTACCTTTTCCCTTTTTTCTCCACCATGAGGTTTGTTAGGAGTGGGGGAAAGGGGCCTTTTAATACCCCCCATCTTCTAATAACATGTTCATTTTTCCTTTTAACCCCCCTTTCCCCAAAATTCTATCGCATTTGCTTTGTCTGTTTCGTAAGGTGAAGTCCCCGGGGTGACTTTGCTCACCTCTACAACACAATTGTCATCAAAAAAATTTTTTAAGTTATACCATGAATTAAAAGATCCTGGACTTCACCTTTTGAAACAGACA
>WNWK01024582.1:0-29542 GCA_009830355.1 Cherax destructor
AATTACCACCTACCTGACCCACTGTCAGGTCATTCCAGTTCAGCCTACCCGTACCAGAGGGGTTCAAGGAGGCCAGAGTTACTACTGTCTTCAAGAAAAATAGTAGGTCTGATGTCAGCAACTATACCTAATGTAATAACACAAGAACTGGAGTCCTGCAGCAAATGGTTAGTAGACAACAAACTATCGTTACACCTCGGGAAAACAGAAGCCATACTCTTTGGCACGAAATATAAACTAAGAAGGGTAAATAATTTTAATGTCCGGTGTAATGGGGAATCCATCACTTCAGTTTTCTCAGTAAAATATCTGGGAATTCCCTTTGACCCATGCATGTCAGAAGAATTGATAGGGAACAGTGTAGTAAAGAAAGCGAATGCCAGACTGAAGTTCCTCTACAGACAATCACAGTGTCTACTTACTGAGGCTCTCAGGACCCTATGTCTATCACTTATACAATGGCATATGGACTACGCTTGCTCTTCATGGTACTCTGCCTTGACAAAAAAAAAAAAGAAAGATAAAGTGCAAATCACCCAGAACAAAATGGTAAGATCATCCTGAACCTGGGTCCAAGAGAACATATAGGCCAGGATGAATTACAACAACTGGATATACTAAATGTTGAAGACAGAGTAAAACAACTGAAGCCAAAACTCCCACGGGCCCTCCTAGGGTGGGGAATATTTCCACGAGCCCTCCTGGGGCGGGGACGGTGCCAGAGCAGAAGCCTGCTACTACCTGCAGCTCTCAAGACTGCCGTTGGCAGACCAGAGGCCTAGCTTCTCCCTACGAGCCCCGTGAGGGTGAGGAATGTGGCTAGGCCTGGGGACAGTTGGTCCCAGAAGATAAGGAGGGACTTTTACCTCCTCCCATGGGAGACATAGGTCTCACGACACTCCCACGACAGGGAGCCATCTGGAAAAGACCCGGGCCGGGAGAGTACCGGAGAATCAACAACAACAACAAGTTAAATCAAGTTTATAAAATTGATCACAAACAGTGTCCAGAATATCTTGCTCCCAGTTTTGTCAAGGTGGGAGGGAGTACCCCTCAGCAGTGGGACCAACTGGTCCCAGGCCTAGCCATATTCGCCCACAAGCACGAGGCAGGTAGGTAGATAGTTGCTAGGCCCCTCTGGTCTGCCACCTTCCCCGTCCCAAGGAGGCTGACGGGAAGGGCAGGCTTGCGAGCCGCAGATGGTAACAAGCTCCAGCCTTGGCACCTACCCTGCCCTAGAAGGGCTGGGCATGGTGATCGACCTGTAGCGACAGAAAGGGAGGAGAATGATTTTATATTTTTTTTTTTTTTTTTTAGCTAACACACATGTAAATATAAAAAAATCATTTGACCTTATTCCTAGTACACCTCCATTATAGTATAATAAGATATAATCTCCTTTATAGTATAATAATAAGGTATTAAAATTTTATAAAATATAAATCACACATTGTAACTTTTGCAAAGAAATAAAGATTGTATTGTATTGTATAAGCAAACCTGGGATGTATTTTCTTTAGGCTGCCCAACAGTATTTTGGTTTTCTTCTTTCATTTGACGTTTTCTTTCTCAAGCTTAATCATGGATAACTCAATTATTTCAACCACTTAAGAAAGGTTTTTATTTAGGGAAAACTGCAAATGATTTAGATACAGTAGTTTAAATTTATGCAGTAGTTCTGAAAGCAGAGACGTTGTGGGCACACAAATGAATTATGTAGATTCCACCTTGCAATAAGGCCTCCAGTGCAAATAAGTCATATTGTTCGACTTTATTGGGTTATTAACAAACTAATTTACTATAATAATAATAATAATAATAATAATTATAATAATAATAATAATAATAATAATAATAATAATAATAATAATAATAATAATAATAATAATAATTATATTATTATTATTATTATTATTATTATTATTTCTACAAATACACGTACAAGGTATACAGACCTAGCTGACATCAATGACATACTACTATATAGAAAGCCGCTTGTTATGCAGAGCATTTCGGGCAAATTAGGTCAGTTTTGTCCCAGGATGCGACCCACACCAGTCCACTAACACCCAGGTACCCATTATTACTGATGGGTGAACATAGACAACCGGTGTAAGGAAACACGACCAATGTTTCTACCCTGGCCGTGTGAAGCGAGAGCTTTAGCCACCAGGCTATAGGGCTCAGTAAAAGTCTCATACTATGCATTAGTATTAAACAAAATCTTACTGACCTGGGTGTTATCTTACTGTTGTAAGGTGACACCCAGGTTTTATACAGTAAATCATGAAGACCTGAAGCGAGGATAACCCAATAACGCCAAGTAAGCAAGTAAGTACTGGGTATATGCACAGAGAAATGTTTTTCTTTATGCTTATATACACTGAGAGTTTAATTTTGTCTCTATTTAGTAGGTGTGTGTGTGTGTTTGTGTGCTCACCTAATTGTACTCACCTAATTGTGGTTGCAGAGGTCGATTCATAGCTCCTGGTGTACTCACCTAATTGTACTCACCTAATTGTGGTTGCAGGGGTCGAGACTCAGCTCCTGGCCCCGCCTCTTCGCTGTCCGCTACTGGGTCTCTGCTCTCCCTGCTCCATGAGTTTTATCATATCTTGTCTTAAAACTATGTATGGTTCTCGCCCCCACTATATCGTTCGCTAGACTATTTCCCTTCCTGACTACTCTATGGCTGAAGAAATGCTTCCTAACATCCCTTTGACTCATCTGAGTCTTCAGCTTCCAGTTGTGTCCCCTTGTTTCTGTGTTCCCTCTCTGGAACATCCTGTCACTATCCACCTTGTCGATTCCCCGCAGTATTTTGTATGTCGTTATCATGTCTCCTCTAACCCTTCTGTCCTCCAGTGTTGTTAGTCCTATTTCCCTCAACCTTTCTTCATAGGACAGTCCCCTGAGTTGTGGAACTAGCCTTGTGTGTGTGTGTGTGTGTGTGTGTGTGTGTGTACTCACCTAGTTGTACTCACCTAGTTGTGGTTGCAGGGGTCGATTCATAGCTCCTGGCCACTCCTCTTTACTGGCCGCTACTGGGTCACTCTCCCTTCGCCATGAGCCTTATCATACCTCTTCTTGAAGCTATGAATGAAGCTATGTGTGTGAGTGTATGTGTGTGTACTCATGTAATTGTGGTTGCAGGGGTCGAGTCATAGCTCCTGGTGGGTGTGTGTGTGTGTTTGTATATGTTTATGCATGTGAATAATACCTACCTTGAAAAATATAGAAAATTCTCCATACTTTCAATACTTTAATTTAATCTCCAGTCACCACTGTCTGAAACCCCGTATCTCAACTGGCGTTTCACACCACCTCTGCCTCACCCACTCAGTCAGGTTAAGCACCCTTATGTGTGGCAGTGACAGGATGGGTGACCACACAGACATTGAGATTCACTATTAGCATAAGTTCTCAGTGCCCTTCAGGTTATACCAAGACCAGAGACTCGTTCAACGTCCAGGTCATTCAGGTTGTGGGAACATTAGAATATTATCAGGATCATTTTACGCCATTAAACTGCCAGATCACTCCTCAGGTTGTTCTTCAACTCTATATATCCTTGGTTCGGCCTCATTTAGATTATGCTGCACAGTTCTGGTCACCGTATTACAGAATGGATATTAATGCACTGAAAAACGTACAAAGGAGGATGGCAAAGTTGATCCCATGTATCAGAAATCTTCCCTATGAGTATAGACTGAGGCCCTGAATCTGCACTCTCTAGAAAAGCGTAGAATTAGGGGGAATATGATTGAGGTGTATAAATGGAAAACAGGAATAAATAAAGGGAATGTAAATAGCGTGCTAAAAATATCTAGCAAGACAGGACTCGCAGCAGTGACTTTAAGTTGGAAAAATTCAGATTCAGGAAGGATATAGGAAAGCACTGGTTTGGTAATAGAGTTGTCGATTAGTGAAACAAATTCCCGAGTACCATCATAGAAGCTAAAACGTTGTGTAGTTTTAATAATAGGCTAGATAAATACATGAATGGGTGTGGGTGGGTGTGAGTTGGATCTGACTAGCTTGTGCTAATAGGTCTGATGCCGTGCTCCTTCCTTAAGTGGATGTGACCTGACCTGACTAGGTGGATCATTGGTTTAAGCCTGGAGGTGGCTTGGACTTGCCTCGCATAGGCCAGAAGGCCAGCTGCAGTGTTCTTTCTTATGTTCTTGTGAAGAGGAAGAGGAGGAGAAAGCGGAGGAGGAGATAGAGAAGGAAGAGGAGGAGGAAGACACTCCAACTTTTTCTAGCTGAGAGGAGGGTCAGTGAAGCATGAAAGAATGTGACCAAGAGAAGGAAATTGATTGATTAGTATTCCTCTTGCACTCTGAGGTCGCCGGAGGAAGGTGCGAGGGGGAGGTAACTTGAGGTGAGACGGGGGAGTAGAAGGAGGTGTGACAGAAAGGAAACTAGAAGGAGTGAACATAAGAAAGAAGGAGCACTACAGCAGGTCTACTGGCCCATGCTAGGCAGGGCCAAGTCATCTACTAGCCTAGACCAGAAGGGAAGGGATGGTGAATGGATACATTAAACAAGAATATTTACATTAAGTACTCAGTAGTGGTGGTGGTGGTGGTAGTAGTGGTGTTGGTAGTGGTGGTGGTGCTAGTAGTGGTGGTAGTAGTAGGGGTGGTGGTAGTAGTGGTGGTGGTAGTAGTGGTGGTGGTAGTAGTGGTTGTAGTAGTGGTGGTGGTAGTAGTGGTGGTAGTAGTGGTGGTGGTAGTAGTGGTGGTGGTAAGTGGAGGTGGTAGTATTAGTATTATTATAATCAAATAAAGACCGCCAAGGATAAAGCAGCGTTGCGGGGCAGAAAATAGTGCCAGGGCTATAAACAGCTAGGTGGACAGGGGTTCAGAGGAGAGGGGAGGAAAGGGCTGTAAGGGACGCTAGGGACTATATGTCAAATTCCGTATAGTAAAGCAGTTGCTGACAAAAAAGTCAAAAGGTAATAATGGTAAGTCAAAGGCAGGACCGTCTGCAAGAAGGGAAGATAAGGTAAGAGCGGTATGGTGGCGGTGTCGGTTTAGGTAAACCCTGCCAGCTCACTGGTAAACCGGACAATCCACAAGAAAGTGAAGAACCGAAATAGGGACCCGACAAACCTCACAGAGAGGAATAGGGTGTTGTTCCATGAGATACCCATGGGTAAGGAGGAGACGGGAGAGCACAGTCTCCCGAGTATGGCAACGGTGGTAAGAAGATGGCCACAATCCTTAAAGCGGTTTAATAGAGTGAAATTTGGTATGGTGCATATCCGACCACCGTTGTCGCCAACGGCTGCGAAGATGGGCAGAGATGACTGTAAAATAATCCCTGAACGGAATATATCTATAGGAAACCGGAAGATCACATACCCCTGACCATGAAGCAGCATCCGCCTGTTCATTGCCTTGCACATCAACGTGTCCAGGGACCCAACAGAAAATGACGTCTTTGTTTTTGCTAGCCAAAAGGCGCAAAAATAGTTGAATAAACAGGACCAATGGATGAGGGGAATCAAATTGTTTAATGGCTTTTAAAGCGCTGAGGGAATCTGAAATGATCACAAACGTCGAAGGAGACATATATGTAATATGGAGAAGCGCTATGAGGATGGCATACAACTCGGCGGTAAAAATACTAACCGAGTCTAACAAATGACTTCGGACAACATCGTCAGGGAACACCCGCCACAAAGCATATCTCCCTCGGCTGCCACCTCCTAGAACCGACAGGCAGCCTCTGGAGATACACCCGTCACTTGCAGGACACCCTGCTCTACCTCCCGGAAATCCGGGAAGGGAGCAGGGCACCCTCAGATTATCCAGATTTCACGGCAAACAACACTACTCCCGAGGAACCCCACGGAGTGGGAAGAACCCCAGAGGCTACAAATGGGATGGGGGAAAAGGGAGAGTTGGGAGGGGGAAGGAAAGGAAAAAAATGGGGATGGGGAGGATGGGATAAGGAAGGGGGATTGAGAGGTAATTAGGTTCGGTCTGAGGAAGGAGACCAAAAGGTCTGATTCCTCAGACCAAGAGCCTCTTCACCACCACAAGGAGCCCCCCTTAAAGAGGGGTAGTGGTAGTAGTGATGGTGTTGGTAATAGTGGTGTTTGTAGTAGTGGTGTTGGTAGTAGTGGTGTTGGTAGTAGCGGTGTAGGTAGTAGTGGTGTTTGTAATAGTAGTGTTGGTAGTAGTGGTGTTGGTAGTAGTGATGGTGGTGGTAGTGGTGTTTGTAGTAGTGGTGGTGGTGGTGGTAGTAGTGATGGTGGTAGTGGTGTTGGTAGTAGTGGTGTTGGTAGTAGTGGTGGTGGTAGTGGTAACAATGGTAGTAGTAGAAAAAGTTGTGAACCAGTGGTAGAGGTAGCAATAAAAGGAGTAGTAGTGGTAGAGAAAAAAAAATGGGGTCAGAGGGAAGAGACATAAGTGAAGATAGTACTGCCATTACTACCATCTTATTGCCACTTCTACCATTGTTGCACTACATTTTCTAGTACTACTATTATCCACTACTACCACTATTCTACAACCACTATTACTACCACTACTACTACCTCTCGTCCCCGTGTCCCTCTCGCATATATATTCTGTCTTCCTTCCTTCGCGCTTCTGTGTGAATACTTAATGGTCCAAGTCGAACCGAAACGTCGTTATAAGTGCTACTCCTGTGCCCTTCCAACAGCCCATATGTGACACTGCCTACAACTTCTGCACTGCTCCACTCTTTCCACTGGTTCCATGGTAAAAGGCACCATTCTGATGTCTGTGTTCGCCCCTGATGGTCGAAATATCTCTCATTAATAAATATTTTTGTGTCGCAAAAATATTTATTAATATTAATACTTGTTTATATAGCATTATTATTATTATTATTATTATTATTATTATAATCAAGGGGAGCGCAAAACCCGTAGGATTAGCAGCGCATGTGGGGGGAGGGATGTGGAAGGTATTCAGGCTTAATTCAGGGAACTGGAGCACAGATCCAATTCCCAAGATCAAGAGCCCCTTACCAACGTCAAGGAACCTTCCTTGACGGGTGTTTATGTAACATAACCTAAACAAAGTGGATTAAAAGCTTTTTCTTCGTGAATTTCTGATGTTGGAACTGGCGAGAGAGCATCACAAGCCCTCGGCTGCGTCTTCTCTTTCTCTATAGTAAATAAATTATATTTTTAAGTTTAGAATTTATACAAGTATTTTGTTTGTCAATAGAAATCATTTTTCTGGTCTTAGTCTACAGCTCGGTTGCTAGCGCACACGGCCGTACCGGGGGTCGATCCCCGGTACGGTTGAAAACATTAGGACGTGTTTCTTTAAGGCACCTGCTGTATTAGTCAACAGATGTGGGTCGCATCCTGGGACAAAATTCACCTAATTTGTCCGAAATGCTGTGCATAACCAAGGGCTTTCTATGTAGTAGTGTGTCGTTGATGTCAGCTAGGTCTATATACCTTGTACATGCACTTGTAAAAATAAAGATTATTATTATAATGAAGAATAGTGGGTATAGTGTGATTTGCTGTGCCATTTGAGTTGTGATCTCTGTATGAAAAGCAGGGGTTAGGTTTGTCAATAAACAGGACAAGTGTTTCCTGACGTGGGCACAATAAGGAAACACTCTATCAACATCCTACCAGAAGATATCAGAAACACTGCTGGAACAAGCGGGGAAGTCTTCAAGAGGAAACTGGACAAGTATCTTCACCAGGTGCCAGATCAACCAGACTGTGATGGATATGTGGGGCAGCGGGTCTCCAGCAGCAACAACCTGAATGACCAGTCTAGCACCAGACGAGCCTGGCCCATGGCCGGGCTCCGGGAGTAGAAAGACTCTCGAGACCCATCAAAGGTAAAGTGTAATTTTGATAAGCCATTTACATACTGAATGACGGTAAATGTCTTACTTTTGGTTCGCCAGTCATGATGGTAAACAATTTATCTGATAAAAATAACAAAAAAGAGAGCAGAAAAAATAAAAGCCAGAATACCGTGACTGCAACAATACAGTGAACCCGCACGTAGGAGACTGAAACTTATGCCGATGTTTTGGTCTACTTGGACCATTAAGTAGTCGAAAATTAGACACATATGACAAGCTGTTCATGAATGGTATATGTCTAATTTTCATCTTGTCGGTAATGTATAATTCATAAAACACATTAAGTAGTCACACATTTAATGGACCATCCGAACCGTAACATCGTCGGAAGGTACGTGCCTCGTACGTGCGGGTTATTGTACGTAATGAGAGCAGCATTGATATGCTACATATCCTTTAGAGTAACATTTATAAAACGGAGTAAAAAATAAAAAAAATGAACGTAGATACAAAAAATTAACATAGAAAATTAAATAATCAGAATACATTAGAAGATATACACTGAGAGAGGCAGTGTAAATAATCCAAGTAGGTCCGTAGCGTCGTTACAATCTTCTCTCACCTGTGCGCGGGTTATTTGTTTATTTATTTCCTCTTTTAGGGATTAAAATATTTTCAACTGCTGGTGCACAGGTTAAATATACAGCCTTAATAATAGCCCTCGTGTAGTCGACAGGTTTGAAACCTAAAAAACCAACCAGCATCAGAACAATAGCGTGTGTAAAGCCAGTGATATCCATCTTCCAATATACATAGACTTTGGTTTCGTAAAATCTGTCATTCCTAATCCTAAAGCTGTGTATTTGATTTGCTTCTATATCTCACTGTTCATTCACCTTCTTTTATGGTTAAAAGAATAAAGAAGTACTTAATAATATTCACAAAGAAAATGGTAGAAAATGTACCTAAATAGAGATAAATCAAATTAGTTCCAAATTTTTTCCTTTTTTTCAGTCGAGGTAAGAATAACGGAATGTACTTTTCCTGTTACAGTCGAGGTAAGAATAACGGAATGTACTTTTTCTGTTACAGTCGAGGTAAGAATAACGGAATGTACTTTTCCTGTTGCAGTCGATGTAAGAATAACGGAATGTACTTTTTCTGTTGCAGTCGAGGTAAGAATAACGGAATGTACTTTTCCTGTTACAGTCGATGTAAGAATAACGGAATGTACTTTTTCTGTTGCAGTCGAGGTAAGAATAACGGAATGTACTTTTTCTGTTGCAGTCGAGGTAAGAATAACGGAATGTACTTTTCCTGTTGCAGTCGATGTAAGAATAACGGAATGTACTTTTTCT
This sequence comes from Cherax destructor, assembly GCA_009830355.1. NCBI lineage: Eukaryota > Metazoa > Arthropoda > Malacostraca > Decapoda > Parastacidae > Cherax > Cherax destructor. The sequence continues at coordinate 9,177 of WNWK01024582.1, forward strand.
GTTGCAGACGAGACGTGCAGCCATTGCAAAAATAACGGAAAGTATTCTTGTTGCAGACGAAGCAGCGATAATGGGAAGTACTGCCTCTGTTGCAAACGTTGCAACAGTAACGGGAGGTACTCTCTCTGTTGCAGACGTGGCAACAATAACGGGATGTTCTGGATTAGTTTAACGTGTCATTGCCTCGCCTCGAGGCTTAAACCACAAGAATTTTGACATTAAAAACATATATACTCATAATAACGGGAGGGCAGCTGGTGTGTACTCACCTAGTTGTGGTTGCAGGGGTCAGTTCACAGCTCCTGACCCCGCCTCTTCACTGGTCGCTACTAGGTCACTCTTCCTACTCCATCAGCTTTATCATACTTCTTCTTAAAGCTATGTATGGATCCTGCCTCCACTACATTACTTCCCACATTATTCCACTTCCTGACAACTCTGTGACTGAAGAAATACTTCCTAACATCTCTGTGATTCATCCAATTGTGACCCTTTGTTGCTGTGTCCCATCTCTGGAACATCCTGTCTCTGTCCACCTTGTGTGTACTCACCTAGTTGTACTCACCTAGTTGTGGTTGCAGGGGTCGATTCAAAGCTCCTGGACCCGCCTCTTCACTGGCCGCTACTGGGTAACTCTCCCTGCGCCATGAGCTTTATCATACCTCTTAAGAACATAAGAACATAAGAAAGAAGGAACACTGCAGCAGGCCTACTGGCCCATGCGAGGCAGGTCCAAGTCTCCCGCCGGCTTAAGCCAATGCCCTGCCCCAGCCAGGTCAGGTTACATTCACTTAAGGAAGGAGCACAGCATCTGACCTAGTAGCACAAGCTAGTCAGGTACAACTCACACCCACCCGCACCCACTCATATATTTATCTAGCCTATTTTTAAAACTACACAACGTTTTAGCCTCTATAACTGTACTCGGGAGTTTGTTCCACTCATCGACAACTCTATTACCAAACCAATGCTTTCCTATATCCCTTCTGAATCTGAATTTATCCAACTTAAAGCCATTGCTTCAAGTCCTGTCAATACAAGATATTTTTAGCACGCTATTTACATCCCCTTTATTTATTCCTTATTTCCATTTATATACCTCAATCATATCCCCCCTAATTCTACGCCTTTCTAGAGAGTGCAGATTCAGGGCCCTCAGTCTATCCTCATAGGGAAGATTTCTGATACATGGAATCAACTTAGTCATCCTCCTTTGTACGTTTTCCAGAGCATTTATATCCATTCTGTAATACGGTGACCAAAACTGTGCAGCATAATCTAGATGAGGCCTAACCAAGGATATATAGAGTTGAAGAACAACCTGAGGACTCCTATTATTTATGCTTCTTGATATGAAGCCAAGGATTCTGTTTGCTTTATTGCGAACACTTATGCACTGCTGTCTTGGTTTTAGATTACTGCTAACCAGAACTCCTAAATCCTTTTCGCAATCAGTAGTATTAAGATCTACATTATTTAGTTTATATGTGGCATGGATATTGTCCTGTCCAATATTTAGAACTTTGCATTTATCTATATTAAACTGCATCTGCCACTTCTCCGACCACTGCATCAGTCTATTCAAATCTTCCTGGAGTGCTCTAATGTCCTCATTTGAATGAATTGGACGGCCTATTTTGGTGTCATCGGCAAACTTGCTTATGTCGCTATTTATTCCCTCATCTATGTCGTTTATGTAGATTGTGAACAACAAGGGGCCCAATACTGACCCCTGTGGAACACCACTTGTGACGCTTCCCCACTCTGATTTCTCCCCATTTATGCAAACTCTCTGCTGCCTATTTGTCAACCATGCCTCTATCCAGGAAAAATTTCTCCTCCTATTCCGTGTGCCTTAATTTTCCTCAATAGTCTCTGATGTGGGACTCTATCAAAAGCCTTACTGAAGTCCATATACACAATATCATATTCATTACCATGATCTACCTCCTCAAATACCTTAGTGAAAAAGTTATAAAATTTGTAAGGCAGGAACGCCCTTTTGTAAAACCGTGCTGAGATTCGTTGATTAATTTATGCTTTTCAAGATGGCTGCGAATTGCCTCGGCAATTATTGATTCCATAAATTTTCCCACTATGGAGGTTAGGCTTATTGGTCTATAGTTCGAAGCTAAGGACCTGTCTCCTGCTTTGAAAATAGGTATTACATTTGCAATTTTCCACTTATCTGGCACCATGCCAGTTTGCAGTGATATGTTGAAAAGATTAGCCATAGGTTTGCTAAGCTCCTCTTTACATTCCTTTAGAACCCTTGCATACAGTTCATCAGGGCCTGGGGATTTGTTAGGTTTTAATTTATCTATTTGTCTAAGGACCATGTCACTTGTGACCCTGATCGTGCATAGTTTACTATCGTCCTGGTCTACATAATTTATTATTTCTGGAATATCGCTAGTATCTTCCTGTGTAAAAACTGAGAGGAAGTAAGTGTTAAAAATTCTACACATTTCCTTATCACTGATTCATCTGAGTCTTCAACTTCCAACTGTGTCCCCTTGTTGCTGTGTCCCATCTCTGGAACATTCTGTCTCTGTCCACTTTGTCAATTCCTCTCAGTATCTTATATGTTGTTATCATGTCCCCCCTATCTCTCCTGTCCTCCAGTGTCGTCAGATCGATTTCCCTTAACCTCCCCTCGTAGGACATACCCCTTAGCTCCGGGACTAGTCTTGTTGCAAACCTTTGCACTTTCTCGAGCTTCTTCACATGCTTGGCTAGGTGTGGGTTCCAAACTGGTGCTGCATACTCCAGTATGGGCCTAACGTACACAGTGTACAGTGTGTGTGTGTGTGTGTGTGTGTGTGTGTGTGTGTGTGTGTGTGTGTGTGTGTGTGTGTGTGTGTGTGTGTGTGTGTGTGTACTCACCTAGTTGTACTCACCTAGTTGTGGTTGCAGGGGTCGAGTAATAGCTCCGGGCCCCGCCTCTTCACTGGCCGCTACTGGGTCTCTCTCCTTTCGCTATGAGCCTTATCATACCTCTTCTTAAAGCTATGAATGGATCCTGCCTCCACTATATCGCTTCCCAAGCTATTCCACTTCCCGACCACTCTGTGACTGAAGAAATACTTCCTAACATCCCTGTGATTCATCTGAGTCTTCAACTTCCAGCTGTGCCCCCTTGTTGCTGTGTCCCATCTCTGGAACATTCTGTCTCTGTCCACCTTGTCAATTCCTCTCAGTATTTTATACGTCGTTATCATGTCCCCCCTTATTCTCCTGTCCTCCAATGTCGTCAGGTCGATTTTCCGTAACCTCTCCTCGTAGGACATACCCCTTAGCTCCGGGACTAGTGTTGCAAACCTTTGCACTCTCTAGTTTCTTTATGTGTTGCTAGGTGTGGTTCCAAACGGGTGCTGGTACTCCAGTATGGGCCTAACCACAGTGTACAGGGTTCTGAACGATTCCTTGTTAGATGTCGAAATGCTGTTCTTAGGTTTGCTAGGCGCCCGTATGCTGCAGCAGTTATTTGGTTGATGTGCGCCTCAGGAGATGGGCCTGGTGTTATACTCACCCAAGATCTTTTTTCTTGGGTGAGGTTTGTAGTCTCTGGTCCCCTAGACTGTACTCCGTCTGCGGTCTTCTTTGCCCTTCCCCAATCTTCATGACTTTGCACTTGGTGGGGTTGAACTCCAGGAGCCAATTCCTGGACCAGTCCTGCAGCCTGTCCAGATCCCTTTGTAGTTCTGCCTGGTCCTCGTCCGATTGAATCCTTCATCAACTTCACATCATCTGCAAACAGGGATACTTCGGAGTCTATTCCTTCCGTCTTGTCATTCACAAATACCAGAAACAGCACCGGTCCTAGGACTGACCCCTGTGGAACTCCACTCGTCACAGACGCCCACTCTGACACCTCGCCACGAACCATGACTCGCTGCTGTCTTCCTGCCTGGTCCTCCAGCTTTTGCACTAATCTCTTGTGTGTGTGTGTGAGATATCCACATACTGACTCAGTGCGAAAAATATAAGAATAACCCATGGTAATATTTTCGGTCTCCTCAGTCAATGCAAAACCAGTTCAATTGTAACCCTTATATTTGTAAACAAGTAAGATACATGTAAAATAGGATCACTAAAGTAGGCCTTCTAGTAATATGAGAAACACTCATGTGCAACAGTTAGGTATCTTTATTCCGAAACGTTTCGTTTACACAGTAGGCTTCTTCAGTCGAATAAAGAGGAGGTAGAAGAAGCAGTAGAGTTGTCAAGGCGATGTGATCAGTCCATCTCAAAACTACGTCTTCGTCTATACAACTCTACTGCTTCTGCTGCCTCCTCCGTATTCGACTGAAGAAGTCTACTGTTTAGGCGAAAATAAAGATACCTAACTGTTGCATACATGTCTTACTTATCAAATTGTCGATATTGTATACCATTATGATATTCTGCCAGTAACTGAACAATAGTAGGCATGCTGGTTCCTGAACGATGACTCCACCGTCAGCATGCTCACACCTCTACAACACTAATTTTCCTCATCTCGGAGTTAGCCTAGCATAACTTAATCAAATTCCCATGAAGGCGGCCTGACGCAACATTTACGAAGGCCTCGGATCAATGTACGTGGTCATGGTACATATCAACCTGGTCTTCCTCTGTGGGGTTCAGACACACTGCAGCTGCTGTTTGTGGCACTGCAGTTGCTGTATGTAGATAAATGGTTCAGAGAACCGACAAGTTGATAAATTAGACTCATATGCAACACTTGGGTATCTTTATTGAGGAAACGTTTTGCCACACAGTGGCTTCATCAGTCCATACAAAGGAGAATCGTGGAGAAAAGGAGGAGTTTGAGGTAATCAGTCCCTCAGCCTTGAGTCGATGTAGTCAGTCCATCAATCTTGAAAAGAATACAGCATATGTGCGAAGAAGCTTAATATACCGTAGGCAGGAGAGGTGCAACAGCCGTAGGTGGTGTCACATTTGACCATTGTGGAAGTAGGTCGTGAACAAGGTTTAGGCAAACTCCTCCTGATCTTCATGATTCTCCTTTGTATGGACTGATGAAGAGACAGCGGATATTTGGAGAGTGACTGTCAACTCTTGCTGCGTCAACTTCCACCTACAACAGTTATCACAGGAGACTTCAACCCTTCTTGATAGTGATCCAAGATTATTAATATAATAAAAATAATTAATAATAATAATAATATAAAATAATAATAATAATATTTTTATCATTAGTAATAATTATTAACAAATGTATTAATATATTGTAATATATTGAATACTAATGGTTATAATCATAACCATGACTTTTAAAGAGATGGACTGGTAAGCCACAAATGGAGCTTTCAGTTAGATGACCAAATGCTACAGATGTGGGTTATCATATAACTTAAGACCCGCAACAGGAAACACCTGTCCTGATTCCTGACGAACCTTATACCTACCTACCAGTAATCTTGGATCCCTATCAAGAAGCGTTGAAGTCTCCTGTAATAACTACTCACGTAGCAAGAGCCGCGAGTTATGTTTCAAAATATCCACAAACATTTCCAATTATTAATATACAACAACTGTAGTGCCATATACAGCAGCTGTAGTGCCATATACAGCTGCTGTAGTGTCACATACATAAGCTGCAGTGCCACATACAGCAGATACAGTGCCACATACAGCAGATACAGTGCCACATGCAGCAGCTGCAGTGCCTCTGAACCCCACAGTGAAGACCAGGTAGATATGTATCTGTAGCCAGGTATGTATCCAGGTGAGTTTACAGGATACACAGGAAGATACGTATATAGCTATGTGTATACACATGTTTGTACGTGATTCCTCATACACATGTACAGCCATGTATGCTGAGAATCACAGCCATGTACACGTCTGTTCTCAACAATTAATTATTCTACGCACACGCATTTGATATTCACACACACACACACACACACACACACACACACACACACACACACACGCCAGTGAAGAGGCGGGGCCAGGAGCTATGTCTCGACCCCTGCAACCACAACTAGGTGAGTACAACTAGGTGAGTACACACACACACACACACACACACACAGACGCACACAAAAAAGTGTGTACATTATTCGCCCACTCTTGCTCACCTCTTCGAGAGCATTAGAGCCCATGGTTGTACCACCCACCATCATCCCTAGTAACCCACCCACCACCCCCGAATTCATCCACCTCCGGCCCCTCTCTCATCCACCACCTCCTCCCTCATCCACCACCTCCCCTTCCCTCCTCCACCACCGCCCCTCCCTCATCCACCAGCACTCCCTCCCTCATCCACCACTGTTCTTTGTCACCCACTACCGCCCCCTTCTCACCCACCACTGGCCCCTCTCACCCATCACTGCCCCCTTCCCACCCATCATTTCCCCTTCTCCCCATCCACTCATTACTGCCGCTAGTCATTGCGGTATTGATTAGTGAAAGATAATCTATCTGGAAATGAAGATAAGAATCATTTGATCAGCGGACTACCTGGTGGGTTGTCAGTGGTGGGTGATGGGTGGTCATTGGTGGGTGATGGGTGGTCAGTGGTGGATGATGGGTGGTCAGTGGTGGATGGTGGGCGGTCATTGGTGGATGATGGGTGGTCAGTGGTGGGTGATGGGTGGTCATTGGTGGGTGATGGGTGGTCAGTGGTGGATGGTGGGTGATGGGTGGTCATTGGTGGGTGATGGGTGGTCAGTGGTGGATGGTGGGTGATGGGTGGTCATTGGTGGGTGATGGGATGTCAGTGGTGGATGGTGGGTGATAGGTGGTCATTGGTGGGTGATGGGTGGTCAGTGGTGGATGGTGGGTGATGGGTGGTCATTGGTGGGTGATGGGTGGTCAGTGGTGGATGGTGGGTGGCCAGTGGTGGATGGTGGGTGGTCCGTGGTGGGTGATGGGTGGTCAGTGGTGGATGGTGGGTGGTGGGTGGTCAGTGGTTGATGGCCGAGGGGGTCGGTTGTCAGCGGTCGCTGCAACCAGGATGTACTCTTGGGCAGCGGCTGGGCCAGCCAGTCACCACTACCAACCCCACTATCCCACCTCTCCACCACCCCCACAAGCTCAACCACCTCCCCATTAGCAGTGGGGGAGGATCTGTGGAGGGGATGAGAGGGTAGGGATGAGCGTGGCGGTACCACGCTGACAGAGGCATCAGTCTCTGTCTTATAGCTTATCCAGGGGTTGGCGACCCTGGAGAAGTCCCCAGTGGTGTTATGTGTAGGTCTGCCTGGTCCCCTACCCTCGCCCAGGGTACCCTGTGGGACTCTGAACCCCCACCCTATGGGACCCCAACATCCCTCCACCCCGCAGCGGCCAGGGACCAGCGGCCCGACGCACCTGAAGTATTAAGAAAGGCGATGAAGATGGGGGAACGCGCATGCGGAGTGGCCAGGCAGGCAGGTCCGCATACCCCAGTGACATGTGCCCGCCCAGTGTGACGTCACTGCGGCACTGCCCGACGCCAGGTACCCTCCTGCTTCTTGACCGATGGGGGGAGTGAGCTCCCTGGAGTAGCTTGTGGCTAGATAGTGAAGCACTCGCTTCATAAACCGAAGAACCCTGGTTCGATTTTCAGGTGGACGAAAAGAAGACAAGACTTATGGGGTAGTTGTCTGAGGCCTGCTAACCCGTATTCACCTAGCAGTCAATAGTCGAATGTGGGGCATGGGAAGGGGAAGATGGTCGCATCCTGGGAAAGAGGATCTAAAAGAAAGAAAAAAAACAGAGAAATAAACCATACTGGTTTGCTTTCTTATGTTTTATCTGGTTAATGACTTTCCAGGCTATAATCCGATTTAACTTTTCTTATCTTGGAGCTGCACACCTTGTCTTGGAGCTGCACACCTTGTCTTGGAGCTGTGAACCTTGTCTTGGAGCTGTGAACCTTGTCTTGGAGCTGTGAACCTTGTCTTGGAGCTGCACACCTTGTCTTGGAGCTGTGAACCTTGTCTTGGAGCTGTGAACCTTGTCTTGGAGCTGTGAACCTTGTCTTGGAGCTGTGAACCTTATCTTGGAGCTGTGAACCTTGTCTTGGAGCTGTGAACTTTGTCTTGGAGCTGTGAACCTTGTCTTGGAGCTGTGAACCTTGTCTTTGAGCTGTGAACCTTGTCTTGGAGCTGTGAACCTTGTCTTGGAGCTGTGAACCTTGTCTTGGAGCTGTGAACCTTGTCTTGGAGCTGCACACCTTGTCTTGGAGCTGTGAACCTTGTCTTGGAGCTGTGAACCTTGTCTTGGAGCTGTGAACCTTGTCTTGGAGCTGTGAACCTTGTCTTGGAGCTGTGAACCTTGTCTTGGAGCTGCACACCTTGTCTTGGAGCTGTGAACCTTGTCTTGGAGCTGCACACCACACCTTGTCTTGGAGCTGTGAACTTTGTCTTGGAGCTGTGAACCTTGTCTTGGAGCTGTGAACCTTGTCTTGGAGCTGTGAACCTTGTCTTGGAGCTGTGAACCTTGTCTTGGAGCTGTGAACCTTGTCTTGGAGCTGTGAACCTTGTCTTGGAGTTGTGAACCTTGTCTTGGAGCTGCACACCTTGTCTTGGAGCTGCACACCTTGTCTTGGAGCTGTGAACTTTGTCTTGGAGCTGTGAACCTTGTCTTGGAGCTGTGAACCTTGTCTTGGAGCTGTGAACCTTGTCTTGGAGCTGCACACCTTGTCTTGGAGCTGTGAACCTTGTCTTGTAGCTGTGAACCTTGTCTTGGAGCTATGAACCTTGTCTTGGAGCTGTGAACCTTGTCTTGGAGCTATGAACCTTGTCTTGGAGCTGCACACCTTGTCTTGGAGCTGTGAGCCTTGTCTTGGAGCTATGAACCTTGTCTTGGAGCTGTGAACCTTGTCTTGGAGCTGTGAACCTTGCCTTGGAGCTATGAACCTTGTCTTGGAGCTGTGAACCTTGTCTTGGAGCTATGAACCTTGTCTTGGAGCTGTGAACCTTGTCTTGGAGCTGTGAACCTTGTCTTGGAGCTGCACACCTTGTCTTGGAGCTGTGAACCTTGTCTTGGAGCTGCACACCTTGTCTTGGAGCTGCACACCTTGTCTTGGAGTTGTGAACCTTGTCTTGGAGCTGCACACCTTGTCTTGGAGCTGCACACCTTGTCTTGGAGCTGTGAACTTTGTCTTGGAGCTGTGAACCTTGTCTTGGAGCTGTGAACCTTGTCTTGGAGCTATGAACCTTGTCTTGGAGCTATGAACCTTGTCTTGGAGCTGTGAACCTTGTCTTGGAGCTGTGAACCTTGTCTTGGAGCTGTGAACCTTGTCTTGGAGCTGTGAACCTTGTCTTGGAGCTGTGAACCTTGTCTTGGAGCTGTGAACCTTGTCTTGGAGCTGTGAACCTTGTCTTGGAGCTGTGAACCTTGTCTTGGAGCTGTGAACTTTGTCTTCCTGTCTTGATGCTGTCTAGACGCAGATACTACACTGCTGGGAACAAATACTGAGTCGTGTTGATGCCCAGACACTGTACCTTCCTTCAAATTATTGTTGTAGGCGGCTGGCAGTAGGCGGCGCCCCTACTGGCCTGCCCACTATGCCAGAGTTCCCTGCCTGGTGAACAAAGTGAGAACACTCCTGTTATAACACTCAGCAGTGACGAGATGCGCTGGCTTCCTCTCGTTGTCCATACCACCTATGTATTTGTGTGTACTGAGAGGTGGTGGTTCTCTGCATCCGCCATCTATCCTCCATTTTCTGAGCAGCGTCGTGGTCAGTAGTGGTGTGTGGCAACATACCAGCCTCCAGCTCCCAGACACTCTTAACATCCCAACAATTGACGCTGCGCTCTTCATCAATGCACTCTTCGCTCCTCATCAATACACCCTCGGTCCTCATCAATGCACCTCGCTCTTCATCAATGCACCTCGCTCTTCATCAATGCACCTCGCTCTCATCAATGCACCCTCGCTCTTCATCAATGCACCCTCGCTCTTCATCAATGCACCTCGCTCTTCATCAATGCACCCTCGCTCTTCATCAATGCACCCCGCTCTTCATCAATGCACCCTCGCTCTTCATCAATGCACCCTCGCTCTCATCAATGCACCTCGCTCTTCATCAATGCACCTCGCTCCTCATCAATGCACCCTCGCTCCTCATCAATGCACCCTCGCTCCTCATCAATGCACCCTCGCTCTTCATCAATGCACCCTCGCTCTTCATCAATGCACCCTCGCTCTTCATCAATGCACCCTCGCTCTTCATCAATGCACCCTCGCTCTTCATCAATGCACCCTCGCTCTTCATCAATGCACCCCTCGCTCCTCATCAATGCACCCTCGCTCCTCATCAATGCACCCCTCGCTCCTCATCAATGCACCCCTCGCTCCTCATCAATGCACCTCTCGCTCCTCTTCAATGCACCCTCGCTCCTCATCAATGTACCTCGCTCCTCATCAATGCACTCCTCGCTCCTCATCAATGCCCCCTCGCTCCTCATCAATGCACCCCGCTCCTCATCAATGCACCCTCGCTCTTCATCAATGCACCCTCGCTCTTCATCAATGCACCTCCCTCTTCATCAATGCACCCTCGCTCCTCATCAATGCACCCTCGCTCTTCATCAATGCACCCTCGCTCTTCATCAATGCACCCTCGCTCTTCATCAATGCACCCTCGCTCCTCATCAATGCACCCCTCGCTCCTCATCAATGCACCCTCGCTCCTCATCAATGCACTCCTCGCTCCTCATCAATGCACTCCTCGCTCCTCATCAATGTACCCTCGCTCTTCATCAATGCACCCTCGCTCTTCATCAATGCACCCTCGCTCTTCATCAATGCACCCTCGCTCCTCATCAATGCACCCTCGCTCTTCATCAATGCACCCTCGCTCTTCATCAATGCACCCTCGCTCTTCATCAATGCACCCTCGCTCTTCATCAATGCACCCTCGCTCTTCATCAATGCACCCTCGCTCCTCATCAATGCACCCTCGCTCTTCATCAATGCACCCTCGCTCCTCATCAATGCACCCTCGCTCTCATCAATGCACCCTCGCTCCTCATCAATGCACCCCTCGCTCCTCATCAATGCACCCTCGCTCCTCATCAATGCACCTCTCGCTCCTCTTCAATGCACCCTCGCTCCTCATCAATGCACCCTCGCTCCTCATCAATGCACCCCTCGCTCCTCATCAATGCACCCTCGCTCTTCATCAATGCACCCTCGCTCTTCATCAATGCACCTCCCTCTTCATCAATGCACCTCGCTCTCATCAATGCACCCTCGCTCCTCATCAATGCACCCTCGCTCCTCATCAATGCACCCTCGCTCCTCATCAATGCACCTCTCGCTCCTCTTCAATGCACCCTCGCTCCTCATCAATGTACCTCGCTCCTCATCAATGCACTCCTCGCTCCTCATCAATGCACCTCTCGCTCCTCATCAATGCACCCCTCGTTCCTCATCAATGCACCCTCGCTCTTCGTCAATGCACCCTCGCTCTTCATTAATGCACCCTCCCTCTTCATCAATGCACCCTCGCTCCTCATCAATGCACCCTCGCTCCTCATCAATACACCCTCGCTCTTCATCAATGCACCCTCGCTCTTCATCAATGCACCCTCGCTCCTCATCAATGCACCCTCGCTCCTCATCAATGCACCCCTCGCTCCTCATCAACCCAGAGAACTCTCTGGTTATGTGGTGGGGAAAGAATAATCTTACCCTAGAAGAGCCTATCGATCCTGGACTCCCTCCTGCACTTAAACCAGACCTTACCTACAGTCAGGGAGATTTTCGCTGAATTATTGCAAATTCGTTAGGAAGCGTCTGACTAACCTAACTCCTACGGAGGCCTTAGACGTAGGTAAGTGAGCGTAGATGCATAGTAACGTGGTCTTCCCTGTGTTGTTCAGAGGCACTGCAGCTGCTGGATGTGGCACTGCAGCTGCTGTATGTGGCACTGCAGCTGCTGTATGAGGCACTGCAGCTACTGTATGTGGCACTGCAGCTGCTGTATGTGGCACTGCAGCTGATGTATGTGGCGCTGCAACTGCTGTATGTGGCACTGCAGCTGCTGTATGTGGCACTTCAGCTGCTGTATGTGGCACTGCAGCTGCTGTATGTGGCACTGCAACTGCTGTATGTGGCACTGCAGCTTTTGTATGTGGCACTGCAGCTGCTGTATGTGGCACTGCAGCTACTGCATGTGCCACTGCAATTACTGTATGTGGCACTGTAGCTGCTATATGTCACACTGTAGCTGCTGTATGTGACACTGTAGCTGTTGTATGTGACGCTGCAGTTGTTGTTCGTGACACTGCAGCTGATGTATGTGAGTGCTTGGACAAGACAGCGGATATTTGGAGAGTGACTGTCAACTCTTGCTACGTCAACTTCCACCTACAGCAGTATTATCAAAGGAGACTTCAACGCCTCTTGATAGTGATCCAAGATTATTGGGAAACTGGTTTACACACAAACATGTATACCTAACAATTCGCAAACGTACGAAATTATTTACAAACAATATTTCTCAGTTCACAGCAGGATTCGAATCTGCAAATTCGGCATCAGAGTATTCAGTACTTTATCCACTCAGCCAGACAAAGAAATATCAACCAGCGGCCAGGGATGGCTGAAATCTGGCTGTGTGGATAAAGTACTGTGTACTCTGACGCCGATTTTGCAGGTTCAAATCCTGCTATGGATTGAGAGATAATGTTTACACACACACACATATTATATATATATATATATATATATTATATATATATATATATATATATATATATATACTATATATATATATATATATGCGATAACCGATTTGCTTAGCATTTGCATTACACTTATGCATTCAAAACATCTAACATAACGAAAAATATATTATTGTGTTGTTATTTTAATATAACGTACTAAAATATATAGTTTGTAGCTGTAATAGTATAAATATATAATAAAAATATATATAAAGTTTAGAGGACTATGATATTGATTATCGGCAGACATATATTAGTCGTGAAAACTGGTCAATTAGCAAGAACTCATCTAAAATTAAGTCCTTTCTAAAATTTTCTCTTATACGTTTAAAGATATATTTTTTCATTTATGTTAATGTAGAATTTATAATTTTGTACCAAGAGAAACTTTGAAAACCTACCTAACCTTATTACAACAAGCGCAATTTAATTTAGCCTAACCCAACTAAATATATTTTAGATACGTTAACATTAATTTAATACTAGACAAACACAATGAAATATATTTTTTCGTTATGTTCAGAATGATTTTGGCGAAATTATTGCATACCAAATTTTCACTTGTCTTATATGGCAAGGTGAGCGTTGCTATTTAAGCCAAAATCGCAGGGTTTTACCTATTCGACGACATATATATATATATATATATATATATATATATATATATATATATATATGATCAATTAGCAAGAACTCATTTAAAATTAAGTAAAAATATATCTTTAAACGTATAAGAGAAAATTTTGGGAAAGGATTAATTTTAGATGAGTTCTTGCTAATTGACCAGTTTTCCCTAATCAGCACGACATATATATATATATATATATATATATATATATATATATATATATATATATATATATATATATATATATTCGTGATTAGAAATTCAGATTTGGCTTAAATAGCAACGCTTTCTTTATATAGACAAGCGAAAATTTGTGTATGCATAATTTCGCAAAATCATTCTGAAATAACGAAAAAATATTTCATTGTGTTTGTTATTATTAAATTATGTTAACGTATCTAAAATATTTTAGTTGGGTTGGGCCCTAGATAAATTGCGCTTGTTGTAATAAGGTTGTAGGTTCTCTTGGAAAATATAATACATAACATAAATGAAAATTATCTTTAATATATAGAAAATATTAGAAAGGACTTATTTAGATGAGTTCTAGCATGACAGTTTATAATGGCATTGACATATATATATATATATATATATATATATATATGTCTGCCGATAGGTAAAACTGGTGCAATAGCAAGACTCTCATATAAATTAAGTCCTTTCTAAAATTTTCTCATACGTTAAAAATATTTCATTGTGTTTTTTATTTTAATGTAAGAAGTTCTATAATTTTGTACCAGATAAAGCTTTGAAAAGCTATCAAGCTCTACAAGCAATTTAATCTAGCTAACCCAACTAAATATATCTTTAGATAGATTTAAAGGACTTAATTTAATAATGATCAACACAATTAAATATATTTTTTCGTATGTTCAAATAATTTTCGAAATTATTGCATACAAAATTTTCACTTTGTCTTATATGTACAAGGGAAACTTGCTATTTAAGCTCAAAATCGCAATTATTACCTAATCAACGACATATATATATATATATATATATATATATATATATATATATATATATATTATATATATATATATATATATATATATATATATATATATTATATATATATATATATATATATATATATATATATATATATATATATATATATATATATATATATATATATATATATTTATATATATATATATATATATATATATATATATATATATATATATATATATATATATATATATATAGTGAGGCTCAGGTTAGGGTGTGGTAGGAGAGAGGAGATTACTTCCGGTAAAGTAGGTCTTAGACAGGGTTGTGTAATGTCACCATGGTTGTTTAATATATTTATAGATGGGGTTGTAAAAGAAGTAAATGCTAGGGTGTTGGGGAGAGGGGTGGGATTAAATTATGGAGAATTAAATGCAAAATGGGAGTTGACACAGTTACTTTTTGCTGATGATACTGTGCTTATGGGAGATTCTAAAGAAAAGTTGCAAGGTTAGTGGACGAGTTTGGGAGAGTGTGTAAAGGTAGAAAGTTAAAAGTGAACATAGATAAGAGTAAGGTGATGAGGGTATCAAATGATTTAAATAAAGAAAAATTGGATATCACATTGGAGAGAGGGATTATGGAAGAAGTAAATGTTTTCAGATATTTGGGAGTTGATGTGTCAGCAGATGGGTTTATGAAGGATGAGGTTAACCATAGAATTGATGAAGGAAAAAGGTGAGTGGTGCATTGAGGTATCTGTGGAGACAAAAACGTTATCCATGGAGGCAAAGAAGGGAATGTACGAAAGTATAGTGGTACCAACACTCTTATATGGGTGTGAAGCATGGGTTGCAAATGCTGCAGCGAGGAGGAGGCTGGAGGCAGTGGAGATGTCCTGTCTAAGGGCAATGTGTGGTGTAAATATTATGCAGAAAATTCGGAATGTGGAAATTAGGAGAAGGTGTGGAGTTACTAAAGTATTTGTCAGAGGGCTGAAGAGGGGTTGTTGAGGTGGTTTGGTCATTTAGAGAGAATGGATCAAAGTAGAATGACTTGGAGAGCGTATAAATCTGTAGGGAAGGAAGGCGGGGTAGGGTCGTCCTAGAAAAGGTTGGAGGGAAGGGGTAAAGGAGGTTTTGTGGGCGAGGGGCTTGGACTTCCAGCAAGCATGTGTGAGCGTGTTAGATAGGAGTGAATGGAGACGAATGGTTTTGGGACATGACGATCTGTTGGAGTGTGAGCAGGGTAACATTGTGTGAAGGGATTCAGGGAAACCAGTTAATTGATTTAGTTGGACTTGAGTCCTGAAAATGGAAGTCACAATGCTCTGCACTTTAAAGGAGGGGGGTCTGAGATAGTGACAGCTGGGAGGGACTTTTCTCAGCTGTAGTATCTGAGCTCCTCTGCAAAGACAGTGATTATGTATGAGTGTGGTGAAAGTGTTGAATGATGATGAAAGTTTTTTTTTTGGGGATTTTCTTTTTTGGGTCACCCTGCCTCGGTGGGAGACGGCCGACTTGTTGAAAAAAAAAATATATATATATATATATATATATATATATATATAATAGGTAAAACTGGTCAATTAGCAAGAACTCGTTTAAAATTAAGTCCTTTCTAAAAAATTCTCTTATACGTTTAAAGATATATATTTTTTCATTTATGTTAATGTAAAAATTTATAATTTTGTACCAAAAGATTCTTAGAAAACTTACCTAACTTTATTATAACAAGCGCAATATAATTTAGCCTAACCCAACTAAATATATTTTAGATAGTTTACAATAATTTAATAAAAAACAAACACAATGAAATATATTTTTTTCGTTAGGTTAGTTCAGCTGCCACACAGCTGACTTTGGATTCATCCAGTGACTGGTGCATTTAGTGGAGAGGTTTAACAACAAATCAGGATCAGAGTAACCTTTCCTGAAGCCATATTGACGGTCACAAAGTAGTGAGTGGTAGTCAAAAAGCTCTGTCATTTGTCTTGAGATTATTGTCTCAAGGATCTTGCCAGTGATTGACAGGAGTGACACTGGTCTGTAGTTGCTAATTTCTGCTCTGCTCTTGTTTTTGTGAACAGGGACTACATTTGTCTCTTTCTACTTAGAGGCCATTTACACTGTACTAGGGAGTGCTGAAAGATGCGAGTTAGAGGTGCTGCTAGCTGGTCTGCACATCTCAGCAATCTTGGGCTCAGCTTGTCTGGGCTCACAGCCTTTTCTTGGTCAAGCGATTTAAGAAGATGCACCTCCTCCTGCCTTATTGTCACCACTGACAGTTTTGACACAGTTCTTGCAGCTAGCCAAGGAGGGTTCCTTGCTGGATCAGGAACTTGCATTTTGGTGTCCAAGTGTTCGGCAAAGAGGTCCACTTTCTCTTGACTACTAGTAGAGGTGATCCCACCCTGTCGATTTAGAAGTGGAATAAGTTCATCAAGCAGATAACCTTGTCTGTCCTTGACCAGGGACCACCAGGTTTTGGAACCCACTCTACCTGATGCTAGCTTTCTTTTTGTGTCCACCTCCCATTTAGAGATGGCCCACTGTTGAACTTCACCCATATGCTTACAGGCTTGCCTGTGCAAGTTCCTGTTATAGGTAGTAAGATGTCTCTTATACCTTCGCCATGCCTTGTACTTAGCAGTAGCAGCCTCTCTACAACGAAAGCCCAACCAAGGCTGATCTGTAGGCTTCGTCACATGCTGCCGGTGAGGAATGTGCTCTTGTTGTAGATTAAGGATGTGTCCAGTGAAGGCATTCACTTGGTTGTCAACATCCCCTTGGAGAAGAGCATTCCAATCGGTGGTGGCGAGCTCAGAGCAAAGGGCTGGCCAATTACCTCTTTCCCATGGCCAGGTTGTGCGTGTGGACTCCTCACCTCACTCTCTGTCTCTGTCTGTCTGTCTGTCTCTCTCTCTATCTCTCTAGTTTACTTCTCTTCTTTTTTCTTAGAGGGAATATACCTTGAGCATACTTCAGCTGCCAGGAAGCTGATCCTTTCATGACACTGGTTTGGATCCATGTTATTTAAGATATCTTCCCAACATGTTTTATTTAGGACATGGTTTCCTTATCCCAATTGATGTTCTTGTTGTATAAATGACTAAATTTAAAAAGAAAAACTTGTTTTTCTTTTCAGGTGACCCTGCCTCGATGGGATACGGCCTTTGGTGATTTCCCACATTATCAAGGATACAAGAGCAAATTGGTTTAGATATGGTTAAAGTTTGTTACTGGAATCTAAGACATTTTCCACATGAACCTTGGTGAACAAAGATTCAACGCCATTACTAAAGTATCTTCAGGTTATTAAGCATTTTACAAAGGAAATCCTCTGAATGTTAAATGTGGTAATCTGAGAATGTCCCCGGAAATTGTAGAGTAACATATTGAACCCTTTGCGACACTACGAAAAAGAACCCGTACTTGAGATAATAGGTCTGAGTGGATCAGTTTCCTTCCTTTTGATATTTTGCGAGACGACAGAAATTGGAAAGTCAATGGTTTATTATTAAGTTATTAAATCTGAATGTGTCCCCCTGGTAGCCAGAAAAACTCGTATTTTCATCCTATGAAGGAAAGAGCAAAAAAAAAAAAAAATCACCTGTCTCAGTTTCTCCCATCCCAACAAAAATTACAAGAAATCCGTCACCGGAGGGTGACTTACGGTCTATGGTGGTGATGTGGGAGGGTGAGTCTTGAAGGTGTTGACCTTCAAGACTCACCCCTCCCCCACATCAAGACTACCCCCTCCCCCATATCAAGACTCCCCCTCCCCCACATCACCACCATAGACCGTAAGTCTCACTCACATTCTTCCCAACCTTCCTGATACCTTCCCTTCACCTTTCGACTCTGCTTCACTGGCGCATGTTCTTCCTAGCCCTCTGGTCCATCTCTTCGCCTCCCATGCGTCCCTCTTCTCAAATTCCTTACCTTCCTCTCCTTCCCTGCTCTGCCTCCCTCTCCTCCCCATCCTTGCTTATCCCTCCTCTGGCAGCGGCCAGGATTTATTTAGGTTACCTGTGTACGTGATAGGTTGGTACAACAACTCTATGAAAAGAATGCCTTTGTAAAGTGTGCTGAGAAGATAAACAATCTCTGGTACACACACAACCCGCACATATAAAAAAGAGAGGAGCTTACGACGACGTTTCGGTCCGAGTCGGACCGAAACGTCATCGTAAGCTCCTCTCTTTTTTATATGTGCGGGTTGTCTGTGTATTGTTTCAGTCATGGTATTGTGCCTTTTTTTTGGTATTTAATCTCTGGTACTGTCTCAGAATGTAGTTGAACAAACGAGTACAGTTTTAATACCTCAAACGTGTATGAACAATAAACCTTTGTAACTAAGGTTGGCACATTTTACAAAATTATGCAGTTTTTGGCTGTAGTTACATAACGGTAAAGAGTAAAGGCATTTATGCTAGAAATCTGAAACAGGAAGAAGCACCAGTGAATCATCTATTATTTCGACAGCCCCGATTCATGGAAGTCAGACTAATGTTGGGGACCTGGGACCGAGCCGCGGGGGGCGGTGACCCCCGAAACTGACTATAAGAAATTTACAAGTGAGCCTCCCAGTCACAGAGCTATCAAAGATACCCCCATTTTCACACCGTCAGCAAAGTTTTTGATGAGTTGTCGACAGTGTAAGCGTGGATGTACCTATGACAGGACGCCGTTTCCTTACAAATGAAACACTAACCAGCAGCCAGGGATGGCGAAACCTCGCCTGTGGCATGTCATCTACTGTCTTTAATGTGCTAATGTGATATGTTCACTCACAGCTGGAGTGGCGGTACTGTCCAGTACTCTCTTAATAGTGGAATGTTCATTCACAGGATGAGTGGCACTGACCAATAAACTGGCTCCTCTGGGGAAAAGTGTAAATCTTAGGTCATGTGAAACTGAACCTGACCATACTACGTCAAGCCCACCTACTGCCTCTTACAAGACTCTGGTGGGAAGAAAAGGGAGAAATACTCAAGTGAGTCGACGCGTAAGAGGAAGGAACTAACATCTGAGAGGTAGGGACAAAGTGAATCTGAACCCGGCTCAGGTGAGAGGAAGAAAGAGTGGGAGGGAGTTGGGACTTACGTGAAAAAGTGGGGAAAAAACAGACTTAGGTGAGAGGGAGCTAGGGTCGGGTGAGAGGGAGCTAGGGTCGGGTGAGAGGGAGCTAGGCTCAAGTGAGAGGGAGCTAGGCTCGGGTGAGAGGGAGCTAGCTCATGAGAGGAGCCAGGCCCAGGTGGGGAGAGCTAGCTCCCGGTGAGAGAGAGTGGCTCCCGGGAGAGGGAGCTAGGCTCAGGTGAGAGGGAGCTAGGCTCAGGTGAGAGAGAGCTAGGCTCAGGTGAGAGGGAGCTAGGCTCAGGTGAGAGGGAGCTAGGCTCAAGTGAGAGGGAGCTAGGCTCAGGTGAGAGGGAGCCAGACACAGGTGAAGGAGAGAAAGAGAGAGTAGGACTTTGGAATGCTGTAAAGGAAAGATACCTGATAAAAGAATGTAAAAATTTTGCCTCAGGAAGGTGGTAGTTGTGAGGTGGGCTGGAGAGAGAGAGAGAGAGAGTGAGAGAGAGAGAGAGAGAGAGAGAGAGAGAGAGAGAGAGAGAGAGAGAGAGAGAGACAGACAGACAGACAGACAGACAGACAGACAGACAGAGACAGAGAGCACCACACACACACACACACACACACACACACAACCAAATGCAAAGAGGCAGAGGAGAGGTTTGTCCCCAAGGGGAAAAAGAAGTAATGGGAAGACCAGAACGAGTCCTTGGTTCACCCAGAGGGTAGGAGGCAAAAGTAAGTGTAATAGAGAATGGAAAAAGTACAGAAGACAAAGGACCCAGGAAAATAAAGAGATTAGCCGAAGAGCCAGAAACGAATATGCACAGGTAAGAAGGAGGCTCAGCGACAATATGAAAATGATATAGCATCAAAAGTCAAGTCTGACCGAAGCTGTTGTAAACCACATCAGGAGGAAAACAACAGTAAAGGGCCAGGTAATCAGGCTGAGAAAGGAAGGTGGGGGGTTCACAATAAACGACCAAGAGGTATGTGAGGGGCCCAACATGAGATTTAAAGAAGATT